>JAACJT020003298.1:0-10174 GCA_009936485.2 Gymnarchus niloticus | reverse complement strand
GGCGGGAGGGGGGCGGGGCGGCGGCGGGGGGGGGAGGGGAGGGGGGGCGGGGGGGGAGGGGGGGGGGGGGGGGGGGGGGGGGGGGGGGGGGGGGGTGGGGCAGTCATTTCCTCGCAAGCTTGACGTTCGGGTACAAAAAATTAAAAAGAGGGCCAAAAATATGAAGGATGGAGGAGGCTGAGCTAATAAGCACCTTTCCACCCCCAATGCCGCAGGCACCCCACCCCACCCCACCAAAGTGTAAGCGGCTCCATCCCTGTAGGTGTAAACCTGCTGAGCAAGCCAGACCCTACCATCATTTAAAAAAATGGCGGGGGGGTCTCCATCCGGCCACATCACCCCACCTGCGCCCCCCACTCACCCCAGAGGACTCCCGTTGCCTGCCATCTTGGCCAACTTGCTCATGGATTTGGAATACATCTCCTCAATGGCAGCCCTGTGATAGACAGGTGATTGCAGCCAATCAGAGAGTGCTAACCTGTCGTCCGGCCAAACACAGGCCTGCCAGCATTAAAGGCGGGTGTCACATACTGCTAAACGAACGAGGATGGGTCACAGTCATACAAATCATCCTCAACACAGGCGCCTACAGTACAAGGAAATGTCAGATGGAGCCGCCGTGTAAACGCGACACCTCACACATTAATGAAAAACACAGCGCCTCAACCGGTTATGTAACGGACCAAACAATCGTCAGAATTCATGGTTAAATTATAAACAGCACCACCTCAGCACACATCGCAGTCTAAACGGCTGTCGTGTCAGCCTTCAGGCGAAGGGCCAGATGAGAGGAGAACGTGAGTCACTGCAATTCATGGAGGAGGAGGAGGAAGAGGAAGAGAAAGAGAACTGCAACAAGCTCCTCACCCCTCACTCGCTGGCTCCCGACGTGGAGACAGGACGCGTATGGGAAAGGGTCTCCCCACGTAGCATGCCAAGTGGGTGCCCATTGGCAGGTTGGGTCGGCGAGGGTGCTGCGACGTCAAACCGCTGCCGTCAACACCCTGTGGACCCCTTAGGAGAGGACGCTCACGAGTCCGGAATCGTGGGCGATGAGACGGTCCTCAAATGTTCACGCGCCAGTAACTACCGAATCGTCTCGGAAACGGTCAGCGTTGGCAAAGGGTCACGGTCCTGCGGCTTTCAGATTTATTTAGAATCCTCCAAACCCCTGAAAGTCTTCACACGTCCACATATTTAAAGCGCTACACTCACGTGCTCTCTCTGTGCAGCTGGGGGGGGCCCACGCCTACGGATCTGACGGCGGCGTGATGGCACGCTTAGCGTAATCGCTCCTGTGACCTCAAGACGGAGAGTGTGTTTATTACTGCAATTAGTCGAGCGACACTCATGCTAATTACCATCAGCCTGATAGAAAAGGATGGTTTGATAACAAAAAGGAAGGGAGGGGGTAAGGCCAGCCACAGGGTGGCTCTGTTCCCCAGTGATGTAGACACACATGCCAGTCACGACCTTGGAAGTGGACTCTGTGAACTGGTCACACGATACAGTCACTTTTCACGTGCTAACGAGATAATGAGCCGCACAGAGGTAAATACCTGGCATATTTCACTAACATAGCGCTGGAGAGGGAGTTTCTTTAAACGGCCCCTCATCTACGCACTTTAATGAGTGTTAATGGCACAGTTACAACGCGCCTCATTTAGGCGCTGCCTTCAGATGGGATCTGCACCGTTTAGTCAGGGTTCTGCGAGCAGAGAGCCATCTCAGATATGAAGACTCTCGGGGTCTCTCTCAGTGTCCCCGAGGGGGCATTTGGACCCCGAGTCGACATACGGCCAAGAGCAGGACGACACCGACAGAGGGGAGCGACCAGGGGCCCAGCTGAGTCGTTAGCCATCCACCGAAGGGCAAGGATGAGCCACAGTGCACGCCTCTCCACAGTAATGAGCGCGGCGTGCAGAAGAACGGGACAAATGGAGGGTCACAGAGCTCAGGCGTCTTGCTGACATTCAAACAGCGACCAGCTGACCTCGCCACCCACCTCTCTCTGACGAACTCCGCCAGCTCCTTGGTAGCCAACTGTCCGTGCTTCATGTTGTGGTACAGCACGTCAAAGCCGGCGTTCTTCTCGCCCTGGAACACAAAAGCATGAGGTGTCAACGGCTGCCTGCTTTCCATCAGTGCGCCCGCATCATCATCCTCGGGGGGCCCCGGGGAGCCCCTCGCCGTGGCTTCCGTTCCGGTGTTGCCACGACAAGCCTCTCTGCATCTCCTTTGCTTCACCACACCCCGTCTAAGTGAGTTCCTGAACAGCGACACGACCGCTGTCCTGACGGAACATTCCTTGGACACGTCGCCCCAACGCCGGCCTCCCTCTGCACACATCTGCAGCTGCCCCGTGTGGGCATGGACTCGGAGGCCGTCCCCGGCGAGTGGCGCTCTTTAATCCGGAACGTGGCGGAGGGGCGGGGCCTTGGCTCTGGGTTGTGAGGCTTACTCAGCGTCTTTGCGCTGGGCAGACCTTCCCGCCCGCCTGCAGTGGGTCTATTTACGGCCGGGGACGAAGTGTGCATGCACTGTTCGGGTTTGAGTGGATGAGATTTCACGGCAACAGTTTGGCATGGTGCTGCACGCGGCTGAAACCGAGCCACCGTGAAAGGCGAGAAGCAATGGCTCACTGAGGGGGGGGGGGGGGGTCTGATTTCCCAGGCTTGAATAGCCATAGGACAGACAGACAGACAGACAGAGAGGGGATGGACATCCACGCTGCCACGGCAGAATCGGCCTGCGATCAGATTCAGATTAGAAGTACCAGATAAAACACAGACAGACAGTTATACCGGGAATGGCAATGCCTCAAACCAGCAGCCAAACACTGGAGACAGACGGCCGTTAACTAGTACAAGGACATCATGGTCCTCAGGCACATTGTTTATGTGTCATCAGCCTGGAGGTGCGGACATCAGGCACTGGAGGCCATCCAAGAACCCACAGGAGGCAGTGGTTGGCGTACAGGGCCCTGACCCGGCAGCGCAAAACCGATAATTAAAGCTGCAAGCCCCCACTCACCCCCCACCAAACGGACGGAAACGACGCCTGGCAGCAGCGTCACACACCTGCCAGCTGGCCTTGGTGCGGGAAAGCAGGCCAAAGGGCATTCGGGGGGTTAGGGGAGCCAGGCTACGTGCGCGTGAAGGACTGTATGGAATGCAAACCCCCCCAACCAACTGCTCGTCCAGCACTGGTGATGGGGGAAGGGCTGGTTTGGACATTTGGGAGCCATCCGTGCTCAATCTGGTAATGACATGCGTGTTAGCAGAGAAACAGAGTGGGGGAGAGGGAGAGAGAGAGAGAGAGAGAGACAGATAGACAGAGCAACAGAGAGACAGACAGACAGAGCAGGAGGTAAAGAGTCAGGCTGACAGATCGGGAGAGAGTGAGAAACAGAGACAGAGAGAGCGAGGTGTGGACTGAAGAACATTGTCTACCCAAAGACACATACAAAGCCCAAACCGGCACCGGAAAACAGGTAAGACAGTGGAGATGGACTCAGACCGAAGGTTGCTGTTGAATGATTTCTATTTCCTGGTTAAATAGAGTTGTATGGCGTAACTGCAGGGTGGGGGGTTATTAAAAGACAGACAGCAGTAATATGCCACCTCCAGTCCCAAAACCCACCACCCAGTTTGAACTAATAACCAAATAAAGAAAGAGAACTCGAGCCCCAAAATATCTGGATTCAGTCGAGATTTGATGTAGCTCAAAATTATTTATATTGCATTATGCTTCAGGGTCTTCAAAAAAGTGTAATTCAAATCAACGTGCTTTTCATACAAGTTTGACTTTACAGATGAAATGAATAATTGAGCACTCTCCCTGTACCGAAATAAAGAGCGCTGCAGGAGAACGCGGCCGTGTTCATTGCTGCAGTGGGCTGCCGGAAAACGTTTCAGAGGCTCAGTGAGGACAAAATAGGCCTCTGGTTGCTGTAGCAGCTGGTGGAAGCAGTTGTTCGCTAGCTTAAGTGTAATTAATTACAACTCTCTGATAATTACCCTGGCATACGCCAGCTGCTAACAATCTGTGCCGCGGTCTCACACCGACGTACGCCAGGCATCAGCACGGATTAGGTAAAGAGGCGTGGACATTTCTAATGGAATACGTTAGCGTACGAGCTGGGCTCGTGCCACGATCTGGGGCCTTCCAGGACGTATTTCAAAATCGGGTCCAATAAACAAACCCACGGATCTCCTGGTCACAAGTCCGTCTCTTTAACCACCACGTCCCCTAGGCTGGGCCCTACGCCACTTGTGCGCTGTGTCAGTGTTTTTTCCAATCCAGATATAATCGGGTGTCAGATGTGTCAGCTGAAATAAACTGCCAGGAATAACTGACAGCATTTCTTAATTTTACTGGTGATCTCCTTCTTAAAATAAAAAAATTAAAAAAATCTTTCAGTGCTTAATTTAAGCAGCGATCACTCATTCGGAAATGAGCAAAATACAATTAAAGTACAAAATCCTAAGACATTTACCAGCACACAACAAAAAGCATAAGGCTTCTTATCTTCTGCTGTACAAGATGTACATACGTGTAAAGGCTCACGTGTCTCTAACACCACGTAATTAAGGGCTCAGCAGAAACACAAACCAGAAGACGAGCTTGGGTTCGAGGATCAACACTCCACTCTGGAGAGTAACCCTTATTTAGCTGGTCAACTGTCTGGATGCTGAGGAATTCTATACCCTGATAAACACAATGGTTTCATCCTGCACCCCTGAATCACTCCTGGGAGAAAGGCGCTCAGTCACATGACCTGACAGCAAGCAAGACTCACCGCCATCAGAATGAAAGGGGGGGGGGTTAAGTATCCTTCACGAATCCCGCAGGCGTATCGGTGACAGAGCTCCGCTTTCGCATCAGACCCGACCAACCACATCACGAGGCATGCTGCCACGGTAACCGGAGGACCCCCCTGGAGTGGGGGCCATGCTGCCTCTTCCCTCCATCCACACTCCACCTCCTGAAAAGAGACCACTTGCGCAGCCGAGGACAGAACCAGACAAACCAGGTCTGTGTACCGTCAGCCCAGCTCCGGGTCTGTCCCGGTATCGGTTTCCTCTCTGTGGGGGTCCATGCTCGATGACACAGATGGGACGCAGCCGAGCTACGTCCAAGGGTTCAAGAAGAACCGCTGCCTCACGAGGCCACAAAAACCAGAGAACCATGGGGGAAAAAAAAACAGGGTGCGTCCCAACCGCGAATATGAAGATAAGGACGCCCTGTTACACTAGATCCTTGCTGCAGAGGGGCCTGGTAAAGTAGGACACACCTGAAATAGCTTGGATAGCTCTGTGGTGTGGGGCCCCCCCGTCCTGCCCTTGTCACTCCCCTGGAACGTGGGGGTCTGGATCCTGTTCCCAACATCGCAGGCATTGAGGCAGAAAGCCCCGCCTACCATACAAAGGCACGGAGAACAATGTGGCCAGTCTCTGTGGCTGCCTCCAAAACCCCCCCAGGACCCCCCCACCGCCTCTCATCTAGAAGGTTCTAACAGATCTCGTAGAATGAACCACTAGCTCCAGGTCCGCCTGTCAGACGCACGCAGTTAAAGCAGAAGACGGCCTGCCTGTCTGTGGTTTCCGCCTGTCATCTGTGTCACCGTGTACAAACTGCCGGGTGTGTGGAGACTGCAGACAGGCACCCTGAAATAAACCTCACCGTTGGTGAATCTCATTTCCATCCCCGTTTTCATCGCGGCGCTGTGACCTTTGCTGCTGTGACAGAATCAAAACCCAGACAACAGAACGAGTGGCGCTTACCCAGAAGTTATTAACAAAGACAGCCATCTTTGTTCAGCGCCGTTCGCCGAGACCTGAAAGGCAAAGGAAAAGATGTTGTTAGAGAGTGCCGGCCGGCTGGCCGGATCGGGCATGAAGCTTGGTTACTGTGACCAACACTGCGGCGGGCTTGTGTGGCAAGTGTCACATGACCTCATTTATCAGGCCAAAAAACCCCAGGAAGGCATGGGTGGAAGAGGTGGGGGTGTTGCAGGGCACAGAGCTGCACAATCAGCACGCCTCTGCACCAACCGTGACCATGGCAGGAAACTGTGAACCCTTTCAAAGCGGACCAATCAGAAAAAAAAAAACAAAAAACAAAAAAGAAACGGCAAAACCGTGTCGGTGGGGGGGTGGTTTCTCATACCTGCATAATGGTATTGCATTCATAAAGAGAGGTGCAAGATACCATGGGGGTGACATGAGGTCGGAGACAAAGACAGGGTCCCCTGCCACCGTGGGCGAATGGCGGCCCCAGATTCTGATGCTGACTGAGGCTCCACTGCCCACGGCCCTCAGATGTCCTCAACAATGGACGAGGGCAAAAAGAGGGGAAGAGGAGAAGAACGGAGGAGCACCGGCAGTGATGTCTGGGAGACGGAGAGGGGGGAGGTGAACGGAGGAGCAGGAGAAGGGGGAGGAGAGTGGAGGGGAGGAGGAGAAGAATGGAGAAGCAGTGGCAGTGATGTTTTTCCAATGTGAGCCACCAGTCCAGTCACCATTTCTGCATCGCCTCATGACTCTGGCCTCACTGGTCGTTCTGGTCAGGAGTCAGGGGCTTAATGACCAGTGATGGACCACACCAATGTCAGGTTAATGGGGTTTTAATTCAGTGTGTTAGGAAGCTGCTGAATCAGGGAGCACTGTGCTGCCATCACATAGAACACAAAACAAAGGCCATTCAGGTTAACCGTCCTCCATCGTGCTGCTTCTGATCTGCTCACCTTGGGGGGGGGGGGCTGGCACCAGGTCAGCCCCCTGGCACAAACCCATGACTCACTCCTGCCTCACCCGTGGCACGATAATTATCTCTGCCTCCCCACTGTCAGATGCGCTGCGGCTCATGCCAAAGCTATGGCTTCACCGGCATCGCAGCTGCATGTTTTCAGCTGAGTGGGGATGTCGGACGGTTACGACCGCACACGGAGTTCAGTGCCACTGTCCATGTGTGACATTAACCCCGAGAGTTAAATTCATCCTTACCAAGCTAGGAGGCAAAGAAATGTCACCAAACGCGGCCTGTGAGTCCAAACCGATGCAATCCCTGCGCTCAGACAGATCTCTTCCTAAAAGGAGCACCGGCTCGGCACGGAGGCAGAAGCAGGCGAAGACGGGGTTGCAAAAGTGGAATTGCTCCCCTCGGCCCTGCAGGCCTCGCCGCCAACGGGACCTCGAAGGGGAAGCGGTAGGCATATCTGTGGGGGTGGCAGTGATGGCTGACCCTAAGCTGGAACATGTTTGGCATGGAGCTGAAGATGCCATCTGGTACGTGGCAGAGCTCCTGTTACCATGACTGGGGTGTGTGGGGATGGGGGGGGGGGGGCACACACACAAAGACACACAAAGACACACAAAGACACACAAAGACACAGCCTGACTCTGAGGGCGATCGGCAGTGCAGGAAGTAATTCTATCATGGTTTCTAGCGGGTGTTTGGAAAGACGACCACATGGAGAAGATTAACGAGGAAAAGACACACAACTCCAGCCTTCCTGAATCACACGCCGATTTAACAGAACTTATCTGACCTGCCACTTATCAAAGTTGAAAACGGAGACTGACTGTCCAAACCGCCCCTTCCTGCCCCAGTGTCCCCCGGGTTGGAACGATCCGGTCCCCATCCAGGAAAGTCGGCGTGTTGGTGATGGCTGCGGCAACAAACAGCTAGCGGCGAACAGATGGCCGCTGTGGAAAAGCGGACGGCCGGATAAAACCAAGATCTTAGCAAAGAGGCCCCCTCACTTTGAGGAGAAAACAATATGGCTGCCAGTCCCACTCCCATGGCACACAGCAGACGGCCGTCCTCGGGGGTCCCAGACCCCCGGGCAGAACCAGCCAGGGGAAATGGGACAGATAAGTGGCAGGGCCTGAGGGAGTCAGGCATCAATTTTTAATACCCCGGTTAGTGTTCTGATGCCCCAAGGGCTCTGTGCAGTGACAATCCAAAAGGATCCAAAATCAAAAATAAGGAGGAGAGAAGGGAGGGAAAATGGAGGCATGCGGTACATTCAGGCCAGCGTTTCTGAATGAATACAGGTCTGTCACCTGTCAGTGGGCGGTGTTTACAGTAAGTGACAGTGTGGTCACCAGCACACCAGTCTAAGGTGAACCACTTCACTCTGGGACCCCGGTAGGTAGCTAAACGCAGTATGAAAGGATCCCCAGGGGTCAGGGAGAGGATGGTGCCATGATGTCATTCATTATAAACCCAGCCTTTCTTCAACACTCAGCACAAGTTTATTTGCCTAAAACATCATAAGAGAAACAAACAGCTGCCAGCCTACCACCGAAGGGCTGCCCCAGTCGAACTCGGGCCAGGAAATCCCATCTGCCAGCCGAGGGACGGGGCAGTCATTTATTAATCTCTCAATGTGTCGACGGCGAGGAACACTGGGAGATCCTGTCAAGTCTAGAAACAGGAAGACACTGCACAGAGCTTTTCCTGCCCGAGGCGAGGTGGGGGTGCACACTCAGGACGACAGAGTGTCACAGTATGCATTTAAAAGCCAAACAGCAGCTCGACTCCCAGCAACAGGTGAGCGGTGAACAGAGCTGGACCCAAACCACCACGGCGTTAGGTTGAAAAACCACACCTTTGATCTGAGGTGATCTTCCAGCCTTCAAAGGTCCCCCGTTTCAGGTCAACCTGATCCAAAGCTTCTGAGATTCACCTCGTCAGGTCCAGACTGCGAGATCTCTCCAAGTCCAACCTGACAGCACGAATTTCTTAGGCTGCACCAAGTCGACGGTATAAGTCATTTGCCGAGAATATTATTCACAAAAAACCAGGTCAACGATGTAAAACGTACGCTGGTCCTGGAGGTTCTACAACGCCGTTATACCAACAGCTGCTGAACTTGGAGGCCCCTTGTGCAAAGTAGTGTGAGGGTCCATCAAATACAAATGCACAGCCAGGGAGAGACAGCACTCCTGCAGCGGTTCAATGGATGACCACATGGAGGATGCATGCCATAAAGCTGAACAGTTATTAGTTAAACATTACATGTCAGTGTGACACTCAGGGTGGACACCTGAATCAAAAAAGAACAGATGAAATTAAACACACCACCTCATCACCATAGTTGTCACAAGACCTGCACGCTCCTGCGGTCCATCTCGATTGCTGGTCACGGTTAAACCACGGCGGTCATGCCTGTGTCAGAAGGCACCAGGCTGCAGATGTGGACGGACATGCACACGGCTCCGGGGGGGGGGAGCAGGGAAGCAAACAGCATGACAGCGTGTCAATCCCTTAAGAGCATCGCATCTATCATCGACCTCCATATTACAATGAGGAATTCGGCTGCCATTCCACGGTAAGAACGGCGACATCAGGAAACGCTGAAACGCTTGCCCTTACCTGTCTTTTTATTCATGAGAAGCAGCGCGGCGACGCGTCCGCTCCCGCCGGCGGACCTAAGGGCGAACTGAGCGCGTCGCGCGCCCGCACGTTGTGGCAGATTCCGAGGCGGCCGCCCGGTCCCGCCCCCCTTAAAGCTGATTGGACGGAGAGCCTGCCAGTTAGGCGCGGTAACCATGGCAGGGCGTCGCCGGAACTCGGGAGGGAGGGCGGTACTCCGGGCCGGTGTTACAATCACCAGCCAGTAGGAGACATTTCGTTACCTTTGATACGGATTATAAGGGGAACACTAAGCAAAAGCATATTAAAACGACCAATCTAGTTAGAGAAGATTTTAAAACGTTGTATTTGGTCCAGTTTGACTTCATGCTATATATGTACAGTGATGAGAAATAATTCAAACAATACATCCCCAGCGAATATTAAGCTGAAGGGGAGTTCATTCTCACAACCTGAGAACGTTAAACGATGATACCTCGTGCCATAATGTTTCTGTTCCGGCCTGACCGATTAATCTGTGCTTCCACCTAGTGGCACGATCTGGTATTACTCCTGATTTACTTCTAAGAGACAAACAGAATTCTCAAAGGCACGAAGAGTATTTTAAGCAATCCCCTTTGCCGTGAAAGTAGCTATGTGTGACAGTTCTGTATTTTAAAGTCAAGATTAAATACGGGGAGGGATACTGTATAGTGCAGCAGTAACTTTTAGCTCAACCTCAGATATGCAGACGATACCACTCTAATGGCAGAAAGTGAAGAAGAACTGAAGAGCCTCTTGTTGAAGGTGA
>JAACJT020003297.1:0-10177 GCA_009936485.2 Gymnarchus niloticus | reverse complement strand
CTTCATTATTTGTCCTTCTAATGAACAGTCAGGATTGATTTCTTTTAATATAGATTGGCTTGATCTCTTTGCAATCCGAGGGACTCTCAAAAGTCTTCTCCAGCACCATAGCTGGATTTCTAGTAGGGTTACTCAAACTCTTCTGGCTCTCATAAAAAGCTGTAGCCAGCACTCAATACTATAGGTCATCTGCTTGTATGAAAGGACATCGAATAGGTGGGCCCCCACTGAACACAAACAGTGTGGTTAACAGTGTTACCAACAAAAGGGCCCAAAGTAAATCTGTCTGCTTGATTCTGAGATAAATATGGAGTAATATCTGTAACTAAAATGAAAAACACAACAAAAAACACTGAAATTATAAAAGAACTTCAAAAATCTTTGAACTCATTGCTAGATAATGAAGAGTAACATATTTATCAGTATTAAAAATTCTCATTCCAGTGTCCTAAGAGAATGCCAAACCTGGATAAACTGCAGGTCCTCAGTCTTCACTCTACTGGGGCATTAGGAAATGTGTAGCGAGTGCTTCTGGACCACTATGTTGATGGACAAGAACCTGTTTTGGCTGTTTTTAATGTCCAGATTCTCTCGATCACTGCCGCATGACATCGCCATTCCCCAAGAAAATGGTTTCAATCAAATTACTTGTGCAGCCAACCGCCTCACAAATTAACTGATGCATTAGGCTGCATCTTTGAACCGCACTGAGCGTGATTACTGCCTTGCAAATGTCATCTGACAAACAACTGCGTCAGAGAGGAGCACAGCATCCACACCATCTAATGACGGGAAACCACATGTTGGTATTTCACTGATGGAGGTTTCTCAAACACACTGCCATCCACCCCACGGATCAGGACAGGCAGCAAGGTCTTCGGAAGGCCAATCCCTGGTATCTTTTGTTTAGGTGGTATGTAAAAGCTATGCATTTTCTGTGGAAATCGTTGCATACACACAACTAAAGCACCCCATAAAATTATTCAACAAATACAAACCTTGGAGAGCTTAGAATCTGGGAGTCTATTTATTTATTTTTTACAAACTAAAGATTTTAGCAAAGGGACTTCAGAGAGCAAAAAAAAAAAAAAATTATTAAAATAATAAAAATAATTCTCAAGAGAAAAAACACCCAGTGCTCTCGCCCGCCGCTTGGATATCAGAAGAGCTTCGCTCCACACCGTCACCAGAGTAATGACCGGCGGGGGGGGCTTCCTCTCGTTCTGCAGTTACCAAACCGAACCATCTGGCACTGCAGCGCCATGAAGCCCGGAAGATCTTTCAGAACCACCGCAGCTGAGAAGCCAGCAATCCGGCTGACGCGAGTGCATTTTCTGCGACGCCCCTTAAGGAAGAGGAAGTTAAGTTGCGAAGCCAGACGCCAAACAGGTGGACGAACCGAGAGCTCAATTTAGCAGCAAAAGAAAACGAACACGAAGCCGGCGGCATGTCTCCAAGACGGAAATATCGGGAAGCGGCGCGTCAGCGACATGTTTCCATCAGCGACGCTTCCTGCCACACGCCGCAATTAGAACGGTGTGTCCGGCTTGCCTTTCAATTACGCCGGAAATGTCACCGCTGACCGCCAAGGTCACACTACCCTCCACCGGACGTTTCCCAGCTTCCGGTTATATAAGCCGGGCTTCGCCCCCGTTAACGGTTACTAACAGCGACGTCACCGGCATGAGCAATTCCCTTGGCGGCCATTTAGAAATCGTCCCGTTTCTTATCTTAAATCACCAGGGTGCCCGGTAAGCCTCAATCCCACAGAAAACCCGGAAGATTCCCTCGAAAAACAAATTAAGTATTTTAACACAATTACAATTAAATTACGTTAATTGAAGTACATTCTGTAGAGCTTTTTTTTTCTTCCATTTTTTCCCCGGTCATCAGAACATTTCTCCTAAAACATCCATTTCCTTATTTGGTTTCACCTTTGAGGACCACATAGATTATGTTTGCCTTGCCCCATGTCATGTTTTCATCTGATATGAAGACAGACTAATAAATAAAGAGGTTGAGAAATGGATCGCCACAAGTATAAAGTGTTCAGCTTTGAGATGGTGATAAAATTCTTCCCTGTCTGCCATCATTTGATTCAGGGTATAGTGAGAGTCATTTTCTTTGTATTACTTTTGACACACCTGACCTCAAAACCCAGCTGACCCCTGGAGAATCATAACAAGAAGAGATACTTGGGGGTGTGGCCCAACCCAGCCTGCATTTCAAATATACAGATTCGGGTGTGGCTCTCTGTACAACCTCTACATAATCATAGTATGGAGAATTTCATCCTACAAATCAATCCATTTACAAGAGAAGAAAAATAGGCTTTTTTTGGGGGGCGGTTAAAATGACTGTTTTCTGAGCAAAATGTAACAGATTTCAAAATTTTTGTAAAATCACATTCGAATGGTTGTCAAACACTATGTTACCCATCAGTTAGTTGCTAGGTTCTGAGCCAATCCTGAAAACAAATATATGTTTTCAACAATGTCAACCCCAAGGTTACCAGAAACATTCAAAACAGATCTCCAGAAAATGTTAATGAACTAGAATACCTTTGAAAACCACAATGCTTTGTTTGCGGTAAAAATGCACAGTTCAGTCTGTTGAGCTGGTTTCTGGGAAAAATAACCGATAATTTGTCACACAACAGATCACGGGGTCTGAGCTCCTGTCACGGATGTCAGCTGAGCCACGCAGATGCAGAACTTCATGAAAACAGACTACCTCTCTCAACAGCAGCCCCCTTGTTGCCATAACTACGGCCATTAACACACCTGGTATGCTTAGAGGTCTCACAAGCGAAGTCTGGCCTCTCCCTAGCAAGACACCTATTCATTCCAGGCATAGACACAAACGTTCACGGCCAGCCCCGCTCTCCTGATTGAACTGGCAGGGATGCCTTTTCATCAGGAAGGTGGCCACTATAAGGGCTGATATATTGACATTTAGCTCACATCATCTCCAAGGCCTCGCCCAAGCAGTCAAAGTGCTTTTTCTAAGTCCCCCCTCAGCCCATGTGGATTAGACCGGTACTTGTCAGCAACGGCTGCCAGTACCTGTCCCATTTGGACTAACAACACAGTACATTGGGATCTTCTGGCTCTTTCCCAGTTGCCCAGCTGCTGAAATAAATACTAATGGGGACTAATGTGACTTTTCCAGGTCACCTTAATGTCAGACGTGGGATCAGAAGCTTTTTCTTGTCAACGGAAAAGGAGGCTGGGGGGGATTAAAATGAGCCTCCCATCCGTCAGCTGCCGAGCCTTCCAGGAGACGCGTGGGGGAGGGGAGTCAGCAGGATAAACCCCCCCACCCTGGCCTCGGTCATCCTCCATCAAGTGCTGTAACACTGCAGGGAGGGGCTCAAATTTTCCCGAAGATGCGACATGGGGGCTGTGATATGCCCTACCATTCCATATGCAGACCCTACTGCAAACCTGGGTCCCGTTCAGCTCATCGTGAGGACACTGCTTCGGTCTTGATTCGTGTTGGGGTGGGGGTAGCATATTGTCCATTCGGATCGATTGCTTTCATTGATTCCTTGAGGGAAGGAGCAATTAAGTTATGCAAGATTGTTTAACAGCGAGTGCACTTAGAAATATAAATAGGGTCATCCGAAGCCCAAATCCATTGGGGGATAACATTTTATAGAACATATCAATGTTAATGATACTGATGCTAACCAGCATCGGATTAATACTGTCAGACAGGTCACTGAATTACAGCTTTCGCATGGGTTGTGTCTCCAGTTTACTATCTCGATTAATTGCTAATCTTGCATTGCCTGTGTTTTTCCCAGTTCGCAAAAATTCCAGAAACCCCACACCCACCCAGCAACACCACCCCTCCCTACCCCAGAAAAGCCCCGAATGGTGGAATCCATCCAGAACCAAATGGATTATTCGATCTGTGCATGAAAAAACATCTGACCGGCACAGTCAAAAATAAGAAACATATCACCACACAAACCACACACAATTATCAGAATTCACACGTTTCCAGTGAAAGGTATCATTTTCTATACCGTATGTTTCCACCTCTGCATTTATAATGTCATGCCACTAGTCTGACAGCCCAGGCGCCCTGGTGCTCCCGATGGGTGTGGGATGGACATCGGGCTGCATCGAGAGTGTGGATGCTTCACGCACATAGCAACAGGTTGGAGAAAAACCGCGTTGCCTGACCATACCGAGCTGTCTACCTCCCTTCCCAGAGTGAGGCACGCGGTGGCCAGCGGATTCGCACAAAGCAAGCGGTCATGTGCTGGAAATGACCTGGCACAGATGACCATGCTGGAAGCAGTGATGCGAGACCCATGTTAAAAATGTTCATAATGACAGGGGGGCTAAAACAAAGAGGAGGCTGAGCACCGCTGGACTGGGACCCGGTGCTGCTTTGACGGACTGATCCCCACATATACAATCACCCTTTGTTCTGTGAGGATTAAGGATTCATCCCAGAAAATAGCTCAACATTTACCCCTTAAGGAGGGGTGACAGCACTCGACTGACACGCTCAAGCTCTGGCGACAACGGCATCGGACCTCGTGCCTTACGTGGGAGGGAATCTCCGTTCATTAAGACAGAAAAAATTTCCCTTGGAAAGCCGTAAAACCCAGGAAACAAAGAGACACGCTGTTCCCAGGAGCTGTCACGCGGTAGCTTCCCGGTCCGTTCATGAACCCTGGGACCACGGCGAAACACGCACCACTCGAGCTCCCAGTGCCCTGAACCACGCCGATGCTCCTCTTTTTATTTTTTCTTAACCAGTCATCCCCGAGAGGCCATCTGACCATCTGTGGAAGGAGATGCTCAGTGCCGGAAAACTGCACCAAACGAACGAGCTTGTAGCCGACCGCCGTTCTTTACCTTTTTGGTTTTCTTCTTGGGCTGAGCCTGCTTGCTGCTGCCCTTCTCCTTCGCCTCTTCACTCATCTTGGGGCTTCAAGTCTCGCCTTGGTTTTATTCCAACATGAAGCAGCCCTGGGTGGTAGTGCTGACAATTGAGGCAGGGGGCAGCCGCGGTGTAGAGGAGTCACCCGGCGTGAGCACCGAAGTGGCGGACTTGCTCGCACGCTCAACACCACTTTTGTAGCTGTACGTCCCCCCCCCTCTGCCCCAGAGTCACCAACACAACCAGCAGACCCTCTCCTACGCTCTTCAGCAGCCTGGATGGCGAGAGCCAGAGGAGACAGAAGAATCAAAGCCAATTAAAATTCTGTTGCTAGTCAATATCCACCTCGCAGGTTAGCTCTGGTTGCTTCTACTGGTGTCAGATACCCCTTGTCAGCCTTGTACTGGTGCTCCGTCCCTCTCTCTCTGTCTAAATGGTGCTGATGGAGAGTCTCATAGCCAAAGAAAGAGGAGGAGAGAGAGAGTGAGGGAGGGAGATAGAGGAACACACAAAGAGAGAGAGCGAGAGAGAGAGAGAGCGAGAGAGAGCGAGAGAAACTGAGAAAATGAAATTAATGGCAAATAGCTGAAAACCTTCACACACACACCCCCCCCCTTCCAACAGCAAACGGGCTCTTCCTGGGCACTGTCTGGTATTAAACATGATCCCTGGGTTTGCTGTGCACTGGAGAAGACCTGCCTATTAGTAAGATGCAGCAGATCATTCCAGAAAAGGAAGTGTCTTAGTGTAGCTCTTAGCGAGATCACATTACTAGATCTTAAAGAAAACCCCTCCCACCAGCAAGCAGGAAGACGAGAAAATGCCCATCCATGCGAGCAGAGAGCACAGTCTCATGGCCAAGCACACAGGACCGTGGGCTCCGATGCGTGCCTTGCCATCGATCCCCTCATCTTTCGTCCCTCAGCAGAGAACGGGCGAGGCAGTCGTCACTTAAGCAGTTGGCTGGCACCCAGCCCCAGAGAAAATGAACATGCAGCAGCCGCCGGCCCCCACCCACACAGTCAGGGGTGCCCACAACAACGACAGTCACTCTGGCTCCCTGCTGAGAGCATGAAAACGGGTCACGGGCATCGCTGACGGGGAGGGGAGACACTCACAGGCAGTACAAGGAGCCCCCACTTCACGGCACTCACCCCCCTCTCCCGCTGCCACATTAATAATGCAAGGAGGTGGCTCCTCGCCACGCTAGATACACCACCACCGGCCAGAGCCGGGGCCGCCCGTCACCCTCGATGACACTAGTGCCACCATCTCTGCTGCTCTAGACCCGGATATTTTATCAAAAATACTATCCTTGTGACAGCTGAGGTTAATAACACTGAATAAGCCTGTGTGATATGCTATTGCTTTGCTTTAATTGCTATGTCGCGTCATAAATATTTCCATTTCAAAGCGGTGTGAGCAGTAAAAAGGTTTCATTTCATGTCCATCATCTCCAAATAGCACAGAATAATTAACTGAAGTTAGCTGGACTCGGCAGTAAAGTACAACACAGCCTTGCCTGTGCCTTTAAATGCCAAGTAAAAGATACAGGGTTTTGGGCCTTCCACATGCATAAATTAAAAAATAAAACAACAGACTTCAGAATCCTGATAAAATTCCTGTAACACTGAAGCTTAACTGCTTTCAAAGTTCTTGTTCCAATAGTGATCTGGTCAAAAGCATAGATTGCTTGGATTTAGGTGGGGCAGGTAAATATTGCTGAATGAATCTAATACCGGACCACTTTTTTTATCATTTCAGAACACTGAAACATTTGACATCAAAAGTAGCATAATATTTTTATCTATTGCTGATGAAAACTGACTGACAAATCAATATTCAAAATACTTATATATGTAAATAATATCTGCGGGTTAACGCCCCCTTCCCCCACAGTCTGCCCTCTGCTGGCAAAAATGAGGCATGACAAAAACAAGAATACTCAAAGGATGGCAGCTTTTCACACTAAGCCTTGAAAAGGTGTCACCCCCAAGCTACAAAGATGACTTTGAGCACTATATTTCTGTTCAACAAATATAGCACTTAAAATATCCACCTTTTCTATTCATTTCTTCCCTCCATTTCTGTATCATCCCTGTGCCTTTGGACAATTACAGAAATCATTTTCACATTATAAATACATTTTACAAACAAAATAAGTGAGAAAGGAATGAATGAAATACTCATGCTATACCCACAGTATATACAAAAATGAATGAAATACTCGTGCTATAGCTACAGTATATACAAAAATGAATGAAATACTCGTGCTATAGCTACAGTATATACAAAAATGAATTAAATACTCGTGCTATAGCTACAGTATATGCAAAAATGAATGAAATACTCATGCTATACCCACAGTATATACAAAAATGAATTAAATACTAGTGCTATAGCTACAGTATATGCAAAATGAATGAAATACTCGTGCTATAGCTACAGTATATACAAAAATGAATGAAATACTCATGCTATACCCACAGTATATGCAAAAACGAATGCTATACTTTTATACAAAAAATTGGCACAGAGTTTAGGATTAAAGACCATGTTTTTAATTCAGCTTCGGGGTATGGCCTATTTTTCTGGGTTCCTATGCTGTCCAATTCCAAAACTATCCTTTCTTGTCTCTGCATCATGGCACAGCCGCTCATCACGAGCCCCAGCTGTGATGTTAACTGCATTCATAAACAGTGGCACAGTAGCTTCCGTTTACACAACATGGGCAGACTGAGAACACACCTGGAACATTATTAGAATTTTTCACGTACACCATCATTAAAATAATCCATCCCAACCCAAATTTTATGCTGTAATAATATAATACACCTGGATATTTGAGCATCCAATTATTATTGCTAGTGGAATCCGCTGGCCAGGCAAGAAAGACAGTCTGCAAAGATGCAGAGCCCAGCTTAATTAACCTCCCGACGGCCAATCTGCATGACTCGCTGGGACGTGCTGAAGGTGGCCGTACACGTCCACATCAATCTGTCGCTCAGAAAATATCATGGATCCCATGGCCTCTGTGTGTTTTAGCTGCCGCCGTCCTTGATTTGCCCTGGCAGAGGCAACCTGGGGTTTTTCACACCCAGACAGGCAAGAGATCTAGACAGAGCAGGAGGGAGCTCAGGAGCTCACTCTGTCGTGCCTAGCATCAGCCTCTGTCCTCATTTAATCCATCTAGTACTTCAAAAAAAAAATTCGATTCATGGTGGTTTTTTACCACTGGTGCTATACTAGTAGTGTTTTATTACCCTTTAATTCCCATTACCTGCAAATCTTAAATTCAATAAAAACAATTCTGTACCGATTGTAGCAAACAATGGTGCACTTAATTAAATTATCTCAGACAAAACGGGACACTGCATTTGGATTCCATCCACCCATCTCCGACAAGTACTTACCCTTTACAAAATGAATTAATAAGGTTTCTATAGTACTGGTGTGTCAGCATATTGTCAAGAGTCAGCTGGGAGTCCTGGAAGGCCCAGGAAGGCTAGGCTGGACATCGTGGCACACAAGAGGCTCGTTATGAAGGGAATTTCCACAAGCTGCTTTAGAACTCAGATGGCTTTCCCTGCCAGTCCCGAGATGGGCTGTGGGACACCAGTAACATGTTGAGCTCAGACCCAAGGCAGCATTATCTAAAGGGCTGCCAAACAAAGGGATTTTTTTTTGGGGGGGGGGTCCACCTGGATGTGGCATTTATAAATGGCACATAAAGGCACAAAGAACGTTTTATTTATTCAGCGGTACTGCTGGGCCTCTTTTCCTCTCAGCTGGTACCAGGGGGTGATGATATGACCACGAGTCAAGTAAAACATTGGGGACCCCACCAGGGGTGTAGGAACTGGGAGGGGGGGGGGCACATCCCAACCAAAATATTTCACCAAGGTATTTTTCACCCCCCAGTAAAACAGGCCAGTGATATTAAAATTCATCTCCAGTGCAATTGTGTCCCCCCACCATCGTTGAAGTCCGGCTCATGGCCTTGGGACCTGCACTTGATGACGTGCCACATTTTGGGTGGCCAGTTTGTTCCCTCCCCTGGACAAATCATTAATTACCGCAGATCATTCACAGTTTTCACCTCCACAGGCTGCCTCAAGGAGTAAAGCCCTTCTCCTGGATATTAGCAAATCTATCTGAAGACCTGCCATGCACACAGACTCTAACTCACACACCGAGGTCATGCTAGTATCAAAAGCAACACACTCAAAACCTCGGAAATTCCCCTTTGAATTTCGGGAATCATTAATTTTACTCTGATTCATATCAATACTGGATGTGCATACCATAAAGTTACACCAAGCACACATTTTTCATTTTTTATATCAATTTCAATTTTGAAGGGTGTCATATTTAATGCAGTCAAGCACCAGTTGTGACTGGTGGATGAATTACGTCAAACCCAGAATAGATCAACTCACCATTCGTGCTCGAGGATGCAATGTTTTAATGTAGTCAAGAGGAGAATGATCCGGACGAGTGAATTAAGATGCTGACTAGAGGCAACACATAGAATGACAACGATGACGACATGGTGATATAAGCAAGGCTACCTCCTTCTGCGTGCGCTCAACATCTTCCATACACATTCATTGGAAGATTAGCAATGTTTACAATTCTGCACATTAAATTGCTGGATGTTTACTCCAGTTTGAAAGCATATGAATGATCTTTTGGTCTGAATCCCACTTCATTTCCCACTGTAACACCAATTTAAATTATTAACATTTAAAACACGTGCAACCATTAAATACACTCTTGTGACATAATAAACACAGCAAGCCCACATGTGCTCTAAATCTGTGCTTTTTCCAGGTGGACGCAGAAGGCATGAGATCATAGAAGCTACCATGGAAACGTTCTTGCAACCAAGAAACACTCGGTTCTACGGTTTCGACTTAACCAAAGCCGATTGTTTCATTTGTATACACACACTTCGCTTCTTTTGGTCAAAAAGTCCCATGCTGCCATCTTTTTTTTGGAGTGGTACTGACACCGTGATACATCTCCAGCTTAAAATTGGCACTTTGGGAATGACATCGTCGTGGTTACAGCTTGTGAGTTTGTCAGCCTTGGGGTGTGTCATCCTGGCTGTCCGCCTTCCGTGTCGCGTGGCCTTCGGCAGTGTGTGTGGCAGTGTGTATAGAAAGCAATCACCTTGGTGGAGAGCTGCAGAAGCTCACCCCCCCCACCCCACCCCCCCCAACCCCCCACCCCCGACCCAGCCGAGCCGCGAGAACGGCGGAGAAGCACAACC
>JAACJT020003296.1:0-10177 GCA_009936485.2 Gymnarchus niloticus | reverse complement strand
CAGCATCATTTTTTCACTTTGATTTTTGGGGTGTCTTTGAATTCAGCCTTCTGTAGGTTGATGATTTTCATTTCCATTAAACGATGCACACCAATCAGCCACAACATTAAAACCACCAATTGAACAATTGGCTCTTCCCCACAGCCAGATGGCGCTGCTACAATGGTACAAATGAAAAAGGCGATATAAAAGGACTAGCACATGGTAACCAGAAGTAGGTCTATTGATCACTCCAGGTCACTTGTCCATCCTAGCAAACCAGGTTCACCCCTTCATGATGAGTGTCTACCTCTATAGCACAGGTTGGTTCCAGCAGGATAAATCCCCTTACTATGTCGCTAGGAGTGTGTGTGAAAGGTTTGAGGAACATGACAGTGATATTAGCTTCTGGTTAGCTTGTACCAATCCTTTTATATCTACGTATGTATTCCCGAGTCTCATTAAAGCCATTGCCCGTTTTTTTCCCAAGAAGTCCAACGGGCATTGAAAAATCCCACAAATGTTTGTAAATGTAACTGTGTTTCCCACAGTGCTCTATCAACTCAGTAGAAAATATCCAGCAACTGAGCAGTGACAAAGAAAACGGGAGAGACTAATGCATATTTTTACACAGAAGTCATTATCCTAGAGGAAAATATTATTTCCAGGAAAATCTTGAAAGCACCACATTTTTCACACAGCTACCAAGCTGACAAGAAGCTCATTGTTTTGTGTGCTGTGAGTGGAAACTGAAAAAAGGGACCCTGCTATACAAGCCAATTACACTTAAGAATAAAATTTACCATGAAATGCATTAAGAATGTACTATTCTTATGATCTAACAGTATTTACAAATTAATCTACAACAGAATTAGCCTTTACTCCAAGGACAGACTAATTCAAAATAGGGGAAATCAAACTAGGTCTTCAAGGGATCTTTCACTTTCATTGTAACCCGGATTGGAGTTGTATACACATATACACACTTACATAAAAATGTGTGTGTGTGGATAAGCATAGTTTAGTTAAAACTGTCACAGAACCCAGGGATGCAGAGCTGGGAGAATGCCTACAGAAGGCGTAGCAATGAAAGACATGGACAGAAACAAACCAGGAACAACTCAGGGAGCACGCTTTAAGCAGTGCTCAGCGAGAGGAGCATTGGGAATGACGACTCAAGAGGATTACCTGGTTACTGTGCGACTCAATGAGGATGGCACCTGGAGGTAGCACCACATGGAAAACCATGAACAGGGAACAACAGAGAAGAATAGACACACACGACTGGCCAGAGAGACAGACCAGGATTCCGGGTGGAACTAGAGACAGGGACCAGGAACCAGGAGCATGAGAACAGGGTTCCAGGGGGATACAGGACCACAGGAACAAGGGTATCCAGAACAATGGAAAGTGTGTCCATCCATAAACATCAAGTACCTATAGATCAGGGTGACTCTGGGCTCCATAGGCTTGGTCGTTCTCAGCTACCCACTGGCACATAGTAATACCAGCCACACAGACAGGCAGGTGGGCAGGCATACATATATACATACATACGTATGTACATACATACATACGTGGGGCTGAAGCATCAGGGGTGGGGGAGCAGAGCAGTGGCCCGGTACACCAAACAAGCCAATATGATCAAGTATGATCCACCAGGCACCCTCCAGATCAAGACTGCCAAGCCAACTCGGCTGACCCCAAGAAATAGGCTAGGGTAATCAGGCAACTGCGCGCTTAATGAGGCAACAAGCACCAGGTACGGAACCAGCAGCAATGGGAAGGAGTCAGGGAATGACGGAACAAGGGTGCAACAGAAATCTGCAAATTTTTGCACATCCAGAAATATAACAGTATGTCAAAGTACACTCAGTTAAAGGCTTAAATGTTCTGTAGGCTATGCGATGTTTGTTCTGTGTGATTTCAGGTAAATCATTGTGAATCTGTCTAGTCAGATACAGGTAAAAATGCTCTAACTATAGGTTCTTTTGCTCGGTGCTTCAGTGTTGAAAATGTAAACGTAGTTATTCATGAGCTAAAAACAAGCAGAGTTTTTGACTTCCTCATTAGTGTCACCGCTACAGTGTTTTACTTTTGGGTATTGTGAATCAGAAATGAATCTTTTTCTTGGTGAGCATTTATCTTAATGAGCTACAGGTGGGTGTTTCTGAGAAAAAATACAGTCCCCCAAAATTTCTTGCTGGAAGTTTGAACAATTGTTCTTTAGAATTTCATGCTGCTGGCACTTCCTCTCCAGTTGACTCATTCCAGAGATTCAACTCATTCTGCTTCTCTGAAGCATAATTTTGGGAACAATAGTATACTTTAGGTAATACTGTATATCAGTTAACTCTGTGAAGGATCTCCTCCTTAATTTTTATTTTTTTTTCCTTAACAAACTCTTTCTGGAGTGTGTGTGTGTGTGTGTTCTGTTCACCTATTGTGGAAATGATGCATATAGATAGACAGGAAAAAAAGAGTTGGTTAGTGATAACAACAGGAAGGGGAATGGAAAGGGAAAAATATGTGCGTGCAAGGGTCATTTATATCTTTCCAAAATTCAAATTCACTTCAAAAATAGCTGGTGCCATTTATGAATCAGAGGTCAGTCAACCTATGAATATCTGTGGAGCAAAATGCCACAAGATAACAGTCTGCAGACCTGCAGTCATTACTGCATATGAGGGTATTTATAAGTGTAATATTCTACATCAAAAATGAAATACATTTTTGTATATATTTTATTACAGTTGTCTACTTTCATAACTGAGCTTCTCCATGCAAAGCAGGTTATGGGGAAGACAATATAGGACAAGGCCCCTTTATGAAAGGCAAACCACACTAGACTTCTACACCCCTAAAACAGGTGAAGCAAAAATCTCATTTCACAGAAACCATGGATTGACCTTGTTTCTCCTTTCCCCAATCTACACAGTTGACTCTTTATAACACTGACAAGGAAATTTAAGGTAACAACTGTCTGTCTTTCACTGCTCTCTATAATGATAGCATGCCCAAGGGAGTGGATGGCTAGTTGACCTTGGACCTCCAGAGATTTCTCTCTTTCTTTAAAAATACAATTTCCTCTTCATATGACCATAATGTCAAGACTCTCTCCATCAAATTTAACAGCTAATTCAATGCAATTTATAATTTCATATAATAATGTAGAATTTTTTACTGTTATTTGATGTCTCCCTTAGGCATGAATTCAATGAACAAGTGAACACAACAATGCACTGCCTTTAAGAAAACCTTCCATTTTAAGACACCCGGTTAATGTTCTTTCTGCCATAACATTGTAAGCTTTGTTTTAACTTTTGTTTGACACTCTGGTTCAGTTGCAGCTGCACAGTAGACACATTCTTGTGAAACAATCAGCTCCTAATTTTTCATTTAGGTAATTTTCTGCTGCTTAGGTTGTGCTTGCACTGCATTTCAACATGTTAGTGTTTTCTCTACACGATAGCTTTGCGCCCTCTAGTGGATGCATATTTCTTACATTAAACCTCTGCCAGAACATGATCAACAATATTATCGCTGGTTTTGAAACGGGACAACATTGGGAATCAATGGGCTAAAAAAAAAAATTTATACATCCAAAGTTATCTCTGTATATGAAATAGCTAATCAGAGATGGCATGCTGCTCCCGCTGCAGCAGAATTTTTGAATTTTAACACTTGTGTTTACCTTTCCTATTTTTATTTAGTTTTTTTGTTTTTATTGTGATATGTATTCTGATTTTCCAGTGTCAATGAACAATCACATATAGGAAAATGTTATATGAAACAATTACCACTAGTAGGTGTGGGAATTTTGAATGGTTTTGTTACCCAGGGATTATGAAGATTTGTTTAATAAAAAATTGCAGTATGTTTGCAATACATACATCCATATAGAGCCTATCATACACAATGTATTACCAAATTCTACTATACTAAATTAAAAAGTATAAATACAAGGAAAAAAAAGGAACAGCAAACAAACTTGCTGATGTAATCTTGGATGTAATTGAACACCACTAACTCCAGCAAGAACTGTAAAATAAAAGATCACAAGTTCTTTGTTCTGTGTTTCATTTTTACATGTATGTTTGATAGTTCATGTCATAGTTTTGGAAGACTCTGGGATTCTCAGAAATACTACACCGTAGACATCTTTTCAGTTGCTGCTTGAATCTTCTGGGCTGAGAAAATCTGAGTGGGTAAAATAAGAGAAACTCCAAATGAAACAGGACTTGATCTCTGAAGTACCCTAAGTCTATATAAAACGCAGCTACAAAGATGAGTCATATTAGGTTGAATGCCAATTGGTGTTATGTGTCAGCTATAAAGCAATCTGGCAATCTGCATTTTCATATGAGTTCAAATCAACATGAAGTAAGTGAGTTCCAGTATGGATAAATAATGCATCTGAACTGGTCACAGAAGTTGAAAAATTATTTCACGTGTCAAAGGAACTGTCATGAAACCTCAGATCAGCATACAGCAAACACTAACAAACTGTACCATCAAAGTATTGCAGGTTGCTCACCAATATGGTGAGTACAGTTGCTGCACACCATAAAAGTACAGCCTTAAAAATTATCATCAATGTTCCATTATCAGACATTTACTTTTATTGATAAGGTTGGTGACCCTTTGAGATTTTTTATCTACCTTTGGTCAGATATTTAACTTGCAAAAGTATCTGTATTATTTCATATCTCAGATTTTACTGCTATTTTAATAAGTTCTTTAGTCCCATCTGAGATCCTGTGTCTGTCAGCTTTGGGTTTTATTAATTTACATGAATTATTCAATAATCAAAATGAAATAAGAAAAATGATCAAAACATGTTTGTAAAAAATATTTTATATGGTTTTTGCATAGCATTTTCTCCAGCCTGTAGCAAATTTACCTTTCATCTCATAATGAAACACTCTGCCCTATAACATAGTTCGTTTAGTAATATCTATCCAGAATATTATATCAGACAGCAGCATACATTCCATGTTATCCTAGTGTAAAATATATGCCCAGTATCTGTCTGTCCTGTACTGTCCTATTGCCCGATGCTGTTTTTGTCAGGTCAACGTGATTGCTAAATGGAGACTGTTACAAAGGGTCAGCACCTTTTCTGACGTGTGACTATGTACAAATATTCCCTTTTTTTTCACAAAGCTTAATCTATCTCTATTAATTAAGCATTTGCTAATAAGGTAAAAAACTAATTGAGCACTTTTTATTGCAACTGTGGAAACAATCTCCTTGACTGCTGATTATCATAAACTATGCTAATTTGAAAGGTAAAACTATTAACCCGCTGACCTGGTGGATGGATATCAATTCATACCAGACATTAGATGGACCAAGGTGGCAGACATCACAGGGTACATTTGGGTTTCTGTGTGAGCCTAGGGGTACCTGCATGCATTTGCATTCAGTGTAAATTTAACATGCAATTGCCTGGGTGTAAGTCATTTCTTAAATAATGGTGTGTGTGTGTCCCCCCCCCCCGTATATTTTATACTTTTCCAGTGTCACTTATAATTAGCTGACAGTGTAGTATATTGACCCTTAAAGCGAAATTCATCATTCATGGAAAAATCCTTGACAGTCAATGGCTTGGTCATAATGAAGGCTTAGGTTAGGTTAAGCTAAACCTCTGTCCTCTATGTTTCTTCCTCCCTCCCTCCCTGTCATTTACCCCTCTGCACATATGCATGGTCACGATCACAGGTCCCCGACTAATGATTGGACCTCCAGTCCTCAGGCATGTCAGAGGCCATTCCTCACCCTAATCAGGTGTTTTTATTAATGCCAGGGTGATTAGGGGACACTCATTAATCTTAAGTGACTGCATGGTGCCTGTGTCACTCTCTTGGACCCATAGGAGAGTATAAATGGCTTCAGACTGAGTAGAGACCCACACACATCCAAGCACTAGCTCACTCCGCTCATCCAAGATTTTTGCACGCGGTAAGTCGTCACTATTGTTATCACTTCCTTCAAATTCATAGTTTTACTACGGTCTGACTATAGGATATTTCTATTAGTATTGCTTAGTTTGATTAAACAAGAACAAACAGGGCAATATTATTTCCTTTCCAGTTTTGTATTGACTGTATTCCAGAGACTGTCAGCTCCATGTCTGGATTAACCGTGTGACATTCCAGCCACAGAATGCACATATTGTGCACCATGACTGATGTCCGTCTTCTGCCTCTGCTCAGTTTTGCTTGTCTTCTTTCATACAGATGTCTGGAGCCACTGTGTCTGTCTGTTTGCTGAGCCTGCTGTCTGTCTGCATGGCCTGTTACATCTCCAACTGCCCCATCGGGGGAAAGAGGTCCCTCCTGGACTTTCCTCCACGAAGGGTAAGAAGAATCACCCTGTCTGACCACTTTCCCTGCCTTTTTCTGTACCTGGACACCCCACCCCTGCCACCCACCCCGCAGTCAGCACCTGATTTTGTTTCTGGACTTAGTTTTTTTATCAGGGTCGATTCTCTACTTTCAATGAGGTCTGAGATTTGTATGTTGAAGTCCCATTGTACAATATATAACTGGACTGATACTTTTAATGTATTCTGATCTGCTTGTCATACACTCATTATGCCTCACCTAAAGAAGTTTGTATCAGGCTTTTAGTTTCCATGTGAGATTCTACTACCATTTAAAAGTTTAATACTATAGCATTGTATTTGACTGTTAAATCATAGAAGTGCCTTCTGATTCATTACACATGGGTACTTAGGTCAGTCCATAAATATATAGGCAACATTAATTATTGTCACAAACATTTCATTAGTATGTTATTGGATTTCTTACTTCTCTTTCTACAGTGTCTGACATGTGGCCCTGGGGCTCAGGGCCGCTGCTTTGGCCCCAATATCTGCTGTGGAGAGGGCATGGGCTGCTATATGGGCTCCCCAGAGACGGTGCGCTGCCTGGAGGAGAACTACCTGCCCTCTCCCTGTGAGGCTGGAGGGAAAGTGTGTGGGGCTGAGGGTGGGCGCTGCGCTGCACCAGGGGTCTGCTGTGACACAGGTCAGTACACGTAACCACCTACAGGGGGCACTTGTTCAGTGCTCACACAGACATAGTGCTGTATACGTGTTTCTCAACCAGGGTTCTGTGGACCCCTAGTGGTATGTGGGGTAATTGCAGGGGTCCCTGGAATGCTTCCTAAAAAATTAAAAGACATGAATGGTATGTTTTTTGACAAATATAACAGGTGGGGGTTCCTTAAAGATAAATCAAAGTGTGATAGGAGTCCACTCCTCAGAAAAGGTTGAGAGCCACTGTTGTTTACCTTTGTAATGATTCATTACTTTTCGTTTATTTCTGAGCATAGTTTGTCCAACCATAGTTCATCATCATCATCAGCCCCTCTTGGTTTGTTCCTAATACAGAGAGCTGCACTGTTGACCAGTCTTGCCTGGGTGGAGACAATGATGACGGTCAAGTTGGCCGCTCTGACAACAATGGGCCCAACATGGGTGGAGACATCTTTATGAGGCTTCTCAACCTCGCTGGACACACCCCTCCCCATGGGCTCCCCCAGTAAGACTCTTCAGAACCTGAAGTGCTGGGGGGGGGGGGGGGTTCAGTTGTAAAGGATTCAGATGAGGAAACAAAGGGGTTGGTGGTGAGTTAACCCACCCATCCCAAAATGTTAAATGCCTCTGTAAGCTCTCTATCCCAGGACAAATTGAGCCTCTCAGGATGTGAAACACCTGTATATTGACTTTATACTACAATCCAATATAAATATCTGTGTATAAACAGGCTTGTAATCATCTGGTAATCTATTTTGACATTGATCCACTGTAAAAAAAATTATCTATGTGACAAATAAAGCCCATGAGACCTTCCCCGTGTTTCAGATTTCATGTGAGAAAAGCTTTGCACACACATAAGGGAAAAGATACAAGGACAGTGTGAATCATGCCTGACTGTGTGTATACAAATATTGAAGTTATGCTTTGGTCTCTGGGTGACAGAGGTCCAACAACTTAAGAATGAATCAGAATCAGATTTATAATTTGAGATGAAGTCATATAGGGTCTCACTAATCACTGGAACTTTGAGTTTTAATGTCCTGAATCTTAGATCCAAACGAGGACTCATCAAAACATAAAAAGAAGACTTCTTATTTCCAGTTCTCTCATCACCATATTTCCAAATAAAATTTTTGCATATAATGCAATTTTTTCAGATACATACAGTATAGGACCACTGTCCACTGATTAAATTTTGTACAAAATAGCCCATTCTCCACTTCACAAAGGCTTTGTTACATTTTAACTATGATTACTAATTTTAATGTTGAGCAACAATTACACACACTAGGGAATTGAGGCTATGAATGATAAATCTGTATAACATCATGCTTCAAGGCTATTGCTCCTTGTAGAAGTTCAGAGTCCAGGGAACAACAGCTCTGATAGCAGGCTTATCATTTCAAGCAGTGGAACATCAACTATGGTGTGATCTATATGGGGGAAAGATAACAGTTTATTAAATTTGCATCACCTGATACAAATGAAGACCATGCGGTCATTATTTTTTTGTGGCAGTGATAAGTAAATGGACAGCACTTGTGTGTCAGTAGAATATTTTTTATTTTATTATTTTTATTATTATTTTCTTCATTGAGCAAGCATACAATATCAAAACTAAATTACTAAATTACACATGTAACTATTTGCTTATATGACTGTTGAATAAAGTTACATTTTAATGGCCTCACAAACAAAAAGCAACAAAATGGGCAAAATATTCAAATACAAGAATGGCAAATAGCTCAGAAATGCTTGGCAACTTTAATTACGAAACATGATCACAACAAAAGACATTAAAGCTCGTCACTGACTTTCCAACAAATTTTGTGCTGTCTGCTTGTTCAACTGAGCTCATTAACGTTAGGCATAATTACAATATGGAGGCTTAATTTAATTTTTGACATTAATTAAAACAGCTGCAGGTGTTAATGAACTTAATCATGAGGCCCCTAAAGTATGAGAATAGCTACTGTAATGAATTCCATTCTTGACTGAAGCGTGTAAATGTGAATTGAAGACCTTCAGTGTTAGCTAAGCTAAAGCTGACCTGTGCCTGGCTGAACATGATTGATGCCAGGGTGATTTCTGCAAAGCTACACAATGAATTTTGTTTGTAATTGTAGATGCAGCACCAACTCTGGCCAGGCTATCAGATTACAGATTGTAAATCCTGAATTATACTTTTGTGCACACAGCATACTGAAAGTGCTAAAATAAATGTTTACAGGAGCACATTATAAAAGTACTAAAGCTAATACATACAAACACTGAAAATATTTTAGCAAACTCTGTTATTCAGCCATTTGAAATATTTTTATTGACTGACTTTTTGTTTGTTTTTTTATGAAATCCAGGTAGCCCAGAGTCTATCCCAGTCACCACAGGACCCAAGGTACAAGAGCACCATGGAAGGGACGCAGGTCCATCACAGAGTACACACGCACCCACATGCATTCTGGGGGCAGTTTAGAGAGGCCAATTTGCCTAATAGAATGTTTTTGGACTGTATGGAAATCAGAATACCATGAGGGATATACCTGCAGCACAGGGAGAGCACGAAGGGGTAATGCTCTGTCATTATTTTAGCTGCAGTTTACAGCTTGTTCCAAGTTTATCCAGAACAAGTCACGTAGTCTATTAAAATCCATTTTTGTATCATTTGACTCTGCAATTTAATTCACAATTGCGCTTTTAACAAAACCCATAAGGGTATCCCTTTAGAAATCATCAGAGTACCACTAGAGGTCACTTTTTCTGCGGTTAAAGATCTTGAACACGCTCTGCGTATGGTTTAGCTGTCGTTTAAGGGCATGGTCGCAGTACAAATACGTCCCCAAATGAGACGTTATTAATAAATTTTAATACTATGAATTGTTTCATTATGTAGGCTACTGCATTATGTAGGAAACCCTGATGAAACCACAACTGAGAAGCTAACTCGTGCTTTTATCAGCTCTAGATTGGACTATTACAATGCTCTGTTTTCTGGATGTAACTCCGGATTGTTACATAGACTCCAGCTAGTGCAAAATGCTGCAGCAAGAGTGCTGACTAGGACTCAGAAGTTTGGACATATTAGCCCTGTATTGTCATCCTTACATTGGCTACCAGTTAAGGCTCGCACTGACTTTAAAATACTTTTACTTA
>JAACJT020003295.1:0-10178 GCA_009936485.2 Gymnarchus niloticus | reverse complement strand
TTACAGAGAGAGAGGGAGAGAGAGAGAGAGAGAGGCAAGAGTGGGAGGTGCGAGATTGCTAAGAGAGAGAGAGAGAGAGAGAGAGAGAGAGAGAGACGCTAGAGTGAGCCGTGCGAGATTGCTGAGAGAGAAACACTGGAGTAAGGCATAAGAGAGAAAGTGAAACACTGACCTGTACAGGTGGAACACGAATGGTGGCAGAGACTGCAGTTCATTTCCTCCAAGTTAAAGAATGTTCCATCGGCACACTGTGGGACGCAGGTCATACCTGCTAGACTGCATACACACATATGAACACACACACACACACACACAGAAACAGGACAGCAGTTCACAAGAAGTCATTGATCATAAATAGCCAGCCCAGTGGACCAGAAATACCCACGACGGAACTGAGCACTCAAAGCATATCTATTGTCACGGGGGTGTTTGTGCGTGCATTCGCAGCATTTCTCTTGGTTACGCAAAAAAATTACGTTTACCTGTACCCTCGGTTGCAGGCTGTACACCTGTCCGAGTCATGTAAACACATCATACAGTTTTCACTGCAAGGCAAACACTGCCTCTGGCCTGGTGGGGGGATGAGAGGCAGTTAGACAAACAAACACACACACACGACTCCACAGTACCAGGACAGCCCAGTCTATAACACATGAACAAGGAGATAACGGTGTGTTTTCAGTCTCCATCCTCTCTCACGCGACAGAGCCGAGTAGAAGAAAGCTTACTGTTGGGTGGTGGGCAGAGAGGGGGAGAGAGAGAGAGAGAGAGAGAGAGAGAGAGAGAGAGAGAGAGACTGGGAGAGGATTTACAGGCTGCTCTGGCTGTAAACATCTGTCTAATAGCACGACAAACATTGTTAACAGGCTTCCAGGGCTGCAGACTCGTTTTCGCTCACAGGTTGTTAATACAAACACACTGGGCCCAGACGAGTCCAAGGGTCTGTTTCTGAAGAGGCCACTTATCAGTACAGTATGGGGCATGTAGTTTATTTTTAACCAAAACGCAGGCTCGTCAGTAAACACGCTTTCAACAGTGCCTAACCCCCCCCCACTCTTCATTTTCTCTCACCTTCATCTGCAAAGTAGCCTGCAGCACACACAGACACACAGGTGCCGTCCGTGTTCAGGTACAGCCCCCTCCGGCAGGATAGACAGGTCCCATCTGGCCGGCCCTCACACTTCTCACAGCCCTTCGGGCAACGCCGGCAGCGCCGAGTTTCCGGGTCCTCAAAGTGACCCAGGGGGCAGTGGCTAACGCAGGTCCTGCAGATGTTTCAGAAGGCTTGTGAGACACCAAAATCCCTCCTACACTCCACAAATGTCTACTAGACGGTCCAAATTTTTCTTCGCAAACGGCTCTCCTTTCCCAGAGTTGTCAGCAGACTGAGGTAGCGTGTAGCATGTAGCCGGGGCCCCGAAGGACGTCTGGTATAGCTGTCCACTTACCTGCCTGTCTTCAGGCCGCCCAGGCTGAAGTGGACGCAGTTGAGGCAGTGGTCAGGAGCAGGTCTGTCGCAGCCCTGGTCTCCGCACTGTCTGTGGCACGGACCTGGGGGCAGACCCATAGAACTCAGTGCAGTTCTGTCCCCAGTTCACCCACTGGGCATTGCATGGTCACAAAGACGGCACACGCGTCACTGAAACCATGGGGATTCGAATCTGGTGGCATTGCGCGTCTCTTCTCCTCGGAAGCAGAAGTAAGGCCACCTCCAGAGGGGCCCCTGTCGGCCTCACACTGGTTCCATCACGTCACGACCTCCCTGCTGACCCCCTCAGGGTGCCCACGTTTAGCTCAGCAAAACAAACGCTCACAGTCGCTGGCCACCGCATCTTTTCACAGCCCATGGGGGGGCATCTCAATAGATGCGTGGATGCGTGAGCCTCCCACAGACAGCCTCAGTGAATAGAATCTAACAGGAGGTTTCCTACCATTATACTCTTCCTCGGTCTCCTCTTCCTCCTCCTTGGCGGCGCCCTCCTGGAGCCCAGGTTCTGTGCGGTCCTGGTCTGTACTGGGGACCTCCAGCATCCTGGAGCGCGAGTGCTGGGAGTTGTGAGATTGGTACGGGTGCTCAGAGGTGCCATACAGAACGAGGGTCCACTCCTTCAGTTTACCTGGGGCGCGAGGAACACGACTCAGTAAGAGGAAAACAAGCTCCCATCACTCAGCCCCTGGCTGAAGGGAAAGTTTTAAGCCTTACCGAGGACCTCGGGATTACGCAGCTGTGTGGGCGAGTCGAACACCTCCAAAGTCCAGAGACCCTCTGCCTTCTCCCCCCAGCTGTGCACAGTCATAAACTCCCAGTTCCTAAAGCCCTCGTTGGAGTTGTCAAACAATCTGTAACCAGGGAAACGAACACATGGTGGAAGGAATAAAAAGCACTTCGATATCAGAAAGAAGAAACTCATTTACAGACGCTGGGTTTAAATTTGCTGGGAACAGCTTGGCAGTCTCCAAAGCTGAAGCAATTATCTAGCTCCAAAAATGGGAAAACAAAAATCGGCCTTACTTTGTAGACGGCTTTCTCCAAATCTGGGCGTTTAATATTTTCCCCGTGACCTCCCAAATAACGGAATAAATCTAATTGGTTTATTGGGGTTTTCAGTGTCATTATGATGCGATCAAAAGTGGCATGAATTATCTGAAACAGAAAAAAAAAAAAACCACCCAAGAAAATGAGCCTGCAGTCAGTTTCGTCCCCGAAATCTGGTTTCGCAATAAAGGGTCAGGGTCTGCCGGGGGAGTCCATTGTTACTCCGTCCGATATAGACGATTGAAAACAGGCAAACACTAAACTTTAACTCTTTAGGGGCAGGTCCCATCACACCCTGGACCATCTGGAGGCGTGAATGAGAGACCGGGGGGGGTCAAATATCAACACCCTGGTACTGACACTCATAACTGCGTATCCTCCGCCCTACCCCACTGCACACCTCCATGCCAGATGTCTTCAGGCATGCGATTAACCTCCCGCCTATTGAGATCCACCCTTCAGGCATCTTTTACTTCTGCAAAAACACTCAACCCCTTCTGTTAGACGACCTAATATTACTAATCAGGTCGGTCAAGTCAGTGGCAGCGGATAGAAAATTCACCGCAATCGTACCAAGAACTAAACCGATGTCCTGACCATAACCTCCCCTTGATATCAATACGGGGAAGGGGCGTCGTCTTTGGCAACCTGCTCACAAACCAAATGGATCCGTATTCCCGGCACGCAGCAAGAGACCCTGACCCGTTCTGTTGAGTGCGGCAGAAATGCGATGCTGGCGAGCGTGTTTTCACTTAGGGGCCTGCATCTCTACTGGGATCCACGTAGACTTGATCTGATCACAAAGGAACCGTTTGTAGTTGTCAAGAACAGTTAAAAAAAAAAAAGCGTGGAAACAAACACACCGTACACGTGAAGGCCCACCGGCATCCTCTGGACTGTCAAGCACCACCAAGCGGCTGAAGCTCGCAACAGACCACAATGCTCAGCTCTCATGTTCCATACAGTCGTGATTCATGTCATAGTTGCATCTCCCCTTTAAAAAATTCTATGAAGCAAAATACGTGCAGTCCAAAGTGTTGGAAGCCTGACGACAACAGCCAGCGACCCCTCGTAGACATTCAAAAAAAACCCCACTCATAGCGTCGGTCTCAGAAGCCTAATGAGGCACCTCAGATATCGGTCAACGTGGCACAGTTGCGGCAGACCCTACTGTTTTGGTAGAGCAGCACAGACAGCATGACTGTTGGTAGGACATCGGTGCCCTTCCTCCATTTTATGCCGCTGACTTGTGACAAGTCTTGGTCCTCGGCCACTGCTCTGGATGCTGAGATACGTGTGGGGGGGACCTTACCTTCTGGCTAGCAGTTGGGAGCGAGTCCCCGAGGGGGAGACGAGGGTGATTTGAAGGTCCCCCCGCCGGGGGTGTGTGAGGAGGACCTTCACCACGACATGCTCCAGGTAGACCACCTGCTGGTCGGCCTGGCCAGCACAACCAGAGGTGGAGATGCTGGTATTGAGGTACTGGTCAGGGCGAATATACCTGGGGGGGGTATGACCTGAGGTCAGCGAGGAACACAAACAGATATGGCATCTACTCCGATTCCTGGTTCTGCAGGGTCATTTACAGAATGTGCAAGGTTTATACCCTCCCCCCGACTTAGGGAAAACTCAGTTGGGCATGGTTTATACATTTCGCCTCCCTATTATTAATATACAAAACCAGTTTCTTACAAACAAATGAATACTGACCCCCGAAAAATTAATGCATTTTTAAAAGATCTCTGACAAGGGCTTTGCCTCTCTCAGCTAGCAAAGAGGCTACAGGAATGAATATCTGGTCAGCCAACATCTCAGATCTGTCCTCGTTGCTCAGCCAAAACCACACGTGAATTCAGCCATGCTCACCAGCCTGATCCCACGTTTACCACGGTGACGTCACCTTGGTAAGAAGTCACATGGCTTCCCTGGGCTGGAAAATCTTTCACCTGGAAAATCTTTCACATCCGTGGCTCCACCCTTGTTCACCCTAAACTGTAACTCTGGCCACGAATCCAGCTTCATTCTGCTAAAGCAATTTCTCCTGCGTAAATCATCGCAGCAAAATGTCTCATCCCCTTTAGGCGGTGTTTACGTAACCCAGCCGATTGATCACAGACTTGAACACCCGTGTCAGAGGTAACCTGTGGGCTGTTCTATGGTGCGCCGTCCATTTGAGCCAAGTGCCACACGCAGCCAGGGGCAGATGGAGAACTTTAAACCTGGCCGTGAAAACAGCTTTTTTTTTTTGGTCACACTGAGCTGTGCAAAGTGAGTCAGCCAAGAGAAACAGAAGTATGGTGAGTAAAAGCCAAAATGTCCATAGCATATCCACACGTTGCCCACAAAATATCCACGAAATGCCAAGCAGGAAAGTTAAACCCAGAATCATGCATCTGGAGGAATTTAAAGTAAACCTTATAAACCATTACAAGGCCCAGGAGACCAGCTGAGGTTGACCTTTGGAGAAGCCCACTGCACATGGAAGCAGAGTTCGGTGGGTCCCACCTTCTGCCCCTTAGCCACCCGACCAAAACTGAGACCTTCTCAAGCCAGCTCAGCCTCAAAGTTTCGGCAGCTCTCCTCAAATTGTTTTTTAAGGCCGCTTGGTACCTCTCAGAAGTATAAACTGCTATGGCTTCATTAGGATGCGACCGCACGTTACCACAGTACGACGACAGGCGGTATCTGCTTGACCGGAGCAGACGGCCACACGCTATCCATTAATTACATGTTTATATGGATTTTTTTTTTTTAGCACAATACAAAGCAGCAAACTCGTCCGCATGCCAAAGCGGGGCTGCTGGTAAGACAATGGCCATTGATTTCTTCCTGGGGTAATCATAAAGTCGTTTGGATTAATTATGACACAGCAGGTGGCAGGCAGCTCGCGGCATCTGCGGCTCCCAGCACGGGACCGGCTCTTTGACCGGCAGAGAGAGCGGAGGTGACGGCCAGGAAGATGGACGCATGATCTATGGAGAAAACAGCAGTCTGAACAGACAGTCAATACTGTAACCGTACTGATTTATTTGGGGGACGAGAAGAGGGTAATCTTCCTCCTTTTTAGAGTATCATCATCATCTAAAGCTTCTCTAATCGATTTATCCGAACGCCTCCCCAACCTCTGTGCAACGGGTGCTACAGAAGCAATCGCGACATCTTAAATTGAGCTGTAATTCATGCAAATGTCCCAATGGCGAGCCAACAGAACAGCTGACAATGGACATTAGCTTTGGAATTTATTATTTATTTATTTATTTTTTACCGGTGGCTGCCAAGTGATGATGCTGCGAAAAGAGCTTCAACGGGAAAGCGGCTGAGAAAAAGCAATTAACGCCAAATTTCCAGTCTTCCCAGTAAGTGGCAATGAGGGTATCACAAACTGTGCACGCTTCAGGAAAATACCGAGGCACGCTGAGGAAAGGCCGGGGATGCCAACGCGAAGAGCCATCGCGGTGGCGGATACCCTTCACACTCACACCTTACGAGGTCGCCACGACAGCCACAGAAGATGAAGCAGCACAACCATCCGCCCGCCAAGTCTCATGGTGCAACAGCCACGAGCCTCTAACCAGACCGCCGGAACAGAGGTGTGGGGAAGCATTCAGCTGAGGACGCCATGGAGACGGCCATGCCGGCGACTGTCGTTGGGTTCAGATCCCCAGCACCAGAGGGACATTTAAGTGAAGCCCACGCAGCTAACAGGAAGTCCTACCTGCAGATAACTCGAACCGTACTACGTCGCAGTACAGCGAGCTGTTCTCAGTAACGACCTGGAAAACGCATTCTTAGTACCGAAAGGTGGCGCATCCGTCAATCACTTCAATATGCGTAAAGCAGAGGAATCCTCTGTAATCGAGTTTACACTCCCAACAACTGACGTCTGCTTTCATTACGACTTTCCATTTTCAACCGTGTAAAGGTTTCGAGAAACATCTTAAATACCGTGGATCCGGAGCATGCCTCAGTAGCACAGGGTTAAACCCGTCACAAACCCACAAGGTATCGCTCCAGCACAAAGGTAGAAAAACAGTTAACACACGGTTCTAGTGTGATGTCCTTTTTACCATCAGTTTCTGAACATTACTGTTGACAGTGATGAGTAAAATATTTCATCATGCATGGGATGTTTCTCACTGGCTAAATGGATAGAACACATCTGAATTTTTTTTTTTTTTTCTTTTTTTTTAAGAGTCACCTGCAAAGCGAAACATGCCATCTTTATTTATACTGATGACATGGTGTACAGGGTGTGTTAGAATGTTTATCCAACAGCTGTGCGATATCCGGTACTTTACGTGCTCGTAAGTCTTATATGTGCTTCAATTACTTGCAGCAATCTCTTGATGACAATGAATGAGTTCAATTAGAGCATCACTGCCAGATGCAAGTTCCAAATTATTACTTATTATTCCGGAGCTGCTACAGGCACGAATAAAGTTGTTAGTTTTTTTTTTTTTTCCAACGTTTTCCCCCCACGCGCCGTGCCCAGGGAGAATGAAGAGGACAAAGGAAGATGAGATGGGCTACATTTAATTGTTTTTCTGTGGCCCTCCCTGTGAACCCGGGCATGAGTGTTGAGACCGCATTAAAAGATCACTGCGGTCTTGTTTAAACCATTCGCCAGAGTAATGCCAATTAATCTGATGGCAGACAGCCTTGAACAACACCAAAGAGAGATCATCTGGATGTATCAGCTGAAGCAGCCAGGCCAACCTGTTCTCAGGGCCTTAAATAAAAAACAGGGGAATTTAATTGTCCAGCGTATTGATAAGGAGCCGTACAGATATAGCAAGAGAAAAGAGCCGCTGAACAATGAGGCCTGTGGATTTCTCATCGCCGACGAATGAGTCAGTGACCCCGGGGGAAATCCCCAGCTGAACTGACAGATTATGTTAGTTCTACACTATTTTAACAATGTTGGCACAGTGGGTAGCGGGTCACCGCCCACCTGCCGGGTCAGGAGCCCGGTCATCTTGCCCGGCCGCCTTGCTCTTTAAACCGATTGGGATAGGATCCAGGCCCCCTGTGACTCTACACTGGAAAAGTGCTAGGAAGTTGGATGATGGAAGCGGCTCTATGGAATAGGAATGAATCAGTGCTGTGAAAACTACTCTCTCTTACGACAATGCAGAGTCTAATCGTGAAACGCTCCAGCTGCAATGCGGATTCCCGTTGATGGATGCTGGAATCGAGCAGAGTCAAAACACTTGTTTCGTCCCTCTAAAGAAACACAGGCCACACCAGCGTGTCTTGGCATGGAGCAATATTACACAATATGCTAAAAGAACCATTTCCCCGAAACCAGTAACATAATCAATTCCATTCATAACTACGCATCAGGACTTGGAAAAATAGAACGGAGGCCCTTCTGAAGACTGGATCAGCTATTCGCTTTGTGTCAATAAAAAGCTGAGAGAAACACCTCGGAATGAGGGACTGAAAATACACCCTATGACATTCTTAAATGTTAACCAGCTGCTGGTGTATCTACATGCTCCAGTGCCAATGAGTCAGACAGGGAGATGTTCCTCGCCCTCACCTGGTTCTGCGATCAGAGCTCTCCGTGCACACGTGCTGAGGCGGAACGTTCCTCCACCGCCGGGCCTCCACCACCATGGCATCGGCATCCACCAGCCCGAACCCGTACAAGTGACTGACTGGAAAGGTCCACAGGGGGGTGGGGGTGTCGGCTTGGACGCCTCAGCAGCCAAGGAAAGCTCCCAGGGTTTAGGTGCACATTGCGATTTTATAGTATTTTATATAAAAACAGCCCGGGGCAGATTTATTCAAGGTTATTAAATACCGTTCCAAGATGCATTACAGTCCTTGACAGGTGTTTAAGCCGTCTGACAGCCCGTGGCAGTATGACAACACACAAGCCCAAATAAGAGATAGAGCCATCCTATTGTTTAAGAGCTAAATACCAGGCTACACAGCACCTATATTTGGTACGTGAAGAAGCGAAGAGCTTCTGAAGATGTACGTCACGCCTTCAGCAACCTACCCAGGAGCGTGTGAATCGTACGCAGGTGCCGAATCGGGTCGAGAGCTGGTACCGGCCCGGCTCACCTCTGTGTCCCGCGCCGTTCGACTTCCAGTCACTGGCTTTCAGGTGGGCCGGCCGAGAAGTCTTCACCAGGAGGTGCTGGACATCCCTCCATGTCACCAGCGGGCTAGATGAGGACACCCCCCCCCCCCCAAAAAAGGACGGACGATGAGAAAGAAACAATTCTCCAGGTCGGCTCATGCTGGGCAAGCATTAGGATGGCGAGCTGGCATGACACATGCGGTTGAAGAATGCGTACGTGGTTAGAAAAATAAAATAAAAATGCAATCCAGGTGTTGGATGACAAAAAAGAACATCTGGGTAGAAAGCCAACTCGCAGCGTCTGCGGCTCCCAGCGTGGGACCGTCACTTTGACCATCCGTCATCATCTGGTTCACATAACAACAGCTAGTGGTCAGAGGCGGTCTGCCAATCCCCCAAGCAAAGGGGCGGTTCTTCCAGTGAGAGTAAAGAGAACAAACGAGGTACGTTCTGAACCTGCACCGTGCAGATGAGGCGGTGATTTCACGTGTTGGAGGCGGGTACTTGGCTGAAGAATGAAATCCAGTCAGACTTCAAAATGAGAAGACGGGGGGCCCTGCGCGTGGTACGGCCGAGATTAGAGAATAGGGATGTTAACCATGTTTTAATACGAGTGGTCGAGGGTCCAAACACTCACAAAAATGCACGTTGTACAAAAAGCCAGTGATCTTTCCTCACATATGAGTAAAAGCTGGGGAATATTTGAAATATTTGAACTGTTCTTGGCAGACGCCGGGTGCTGCGTGTCCCAGTACAACGGGGGTAAACATCGTAGAGCCGGAATCTGGACGCAAATTTGTCTTTGCTCGGCAGACGAGGGAACCCTCTGGAATCTAAGCACAGGCACTGCAGTTGGACCCTTAAGTAGCCTTCGTCCTTCTCAGAGACTGCGGTGCACGAGAAACCACACGGAAAACGCATGACATGCGTAACACAGCGACAAGGGAAGCCGCTCACGGCAGATAGTCTTCCACGACACCCCTCCCCCCTCCCTGTCGTCGTCGTCGTCATACTCACTTGGCTTCTAGAGTGAGTGCCACGACCCCTGCCACCATGGGAGCGGAGACGGAGGTGCCGGTGTGCCCGTCTGTGCAGCGCTGACGAAGGTCTGTGGTCACCTGCGGCGAGACAGGCTTGAGAAGGCGTGACACGAGTGACGAACCACAGAGGACTCAAGGAGTGGATGTGCTTTGGACGTGGAAAGGCACATCCAAGCAGGGTCTCAGCGGCCATAATAAAGACCCGAGCTGCAGCATTCCTGAAACATTCTGCTAATATTTCTCCCCCACTGTCCGTCACAACAAGGACACCCACGGGTCTGAAGCAGACCACGGGCCGTGAGTGTCAGAGAACAAGATGTGAATAATTAAGAGGCTGCTAAAGCAGACTGCAGATGACAGCCACCACGCCTCACCCCTCTCTGGCTCCAGGCTGCATGGGGGGGGGGGGGGGGGGGGGCCCTGCCCCCCGCGCAGGGGGGCGCACCCCCGGCCCAGAGAACCACCCGCGCCCCCCCCCGCGCCCCCCGCCTTGGCGCCGCCACTCCTATTC
>JAACJT020003294.1:0-10180 GCA_009936485.2 Gymnarchus niloticus | reverse complement strand
GACAGGGAGGCCTGGCGTGCTGTGGTCCATGGAGTCGCGAAGAGTCGGACACGACTGCGTGACTAAACAACAACAACAACAACCTCCATCCAGATTTTAGATGTTATACCTCTGTAAATTCTGAAATAGATTTTGTCCTGTTTAGCCTCAAGAGTGGTGAAGCACACTTTTTTTTTAGTGTTGCTGGGCTTGTCTTGACTAGACTCTTTTCAATTTAGAATGGCTTCTCCCAGGACGATTTTGGCCCAGAGACATTGTTGTCAGTGCAAATTAGCTCCGACGCTAACGATAAGGAGACTCCTTCACTGCAGCCGGAGCTCAGAATTGCCTTTGTTTGTTTGTTCAGCCAGGGAAAGTGATTCTGCCTGCTGCTGCTCATGGAAGCTGAGGGCCTCGCCTCACTGAGGCCTGAAAGCATCCAGGAACAGCCTTGCACCATCTCCCTCTTGGTTCTGCGGCCTCTGAGAATACCTTGTGATGGTGTTCGTGGATGCAATCAGTGGCTGCCCCAATGGAAAAAAAAATGTCTGGATCATTAATAATCCTACACCCAGAAGATGAAGATGCTTAATTCTTTGAAAGTTCTATTGTCTGAAAAGAAAAAAAAACTTTTCACTGTGGAAATCTCTTGCTTGATTGTTTTTTTTACATCTTTTTTAGTTTTAATACCATGGATCTGACTCTACTCTCTCGCAATGAACTTTAATCTTAACTTCAAAGTGCAAATTCAAAGTATTTCCACTTCACACAACAAATTCATTTTATTTCACCTTCAAAATAAACGAGAAACATGCAACTAAGAGAATGCAGAGCAAAGGCGTCCATTTATAGTAAAAGAGGAATGTTTGATAGACCTCATTAGGAAATTTAATCTAATCTGTTTTCCCCTCCTTTGAAGTGTGTGCTTGCAAATGAAATATTAATATGACATGACGCAAAATACTTCACTGTGTTCTTAGGAACCCATTCAACCTGACCTGTTGTCAAGGGCAACTGCTTAAAGCAATACACGTTTTTCATGGGTGTGAAAAGATTGTAGGTCTGTGACATATTTGTAAAGATAAGAAAAAGTCAAGATGGGCTTCTACGCAGCTTAATGATATATTGCATTTTTCCAGTGCATTGTAGTCAACAGATATTTAAAAAGAGCAAGAAGGATCTGTGAAGTATGACAATCTGGGATAGAGAATCTGAGCCAGACTATCCAGGATACGCCTGAGTGCTTTTCAATCACGCTTTAATTTGGGAATTACGTGGCTCAGCTTTGGCCTCTGACTAAATAGTCTAACAGCAGACACCATCTGAGCCACAGTCCTGGCTATACATAGCTTCATTTTTTGTATTCGTTTATAGTTTCTGATTCTGTTCGTTTTTCTGGTCACTTTTCACCTTTTCATCTGTTTATTTATTTTTCGATGTGCTAGGCACAGCACGAAAGGTGCACCTCGTGTTGTCTCTGCCAACCCCCTCAGATATTACTATGGAAAGGTCAAGGCCTCTCTTGTTTAAATCCAGTCACTCGCTGTGCAGCAGGGAGAACACGCATGGCCTTCTTTGGCTTTGGGTCCAGTCTGTGTCACGTACATTTTCTCCAGTTTCTCCAGCGTCCGATTCTCCTTCCGAATGGATCTTTTTCTTATTGCTGCGAAATATTTATTTATTGAGCAGATGATACGTCACAAGCAAACAGGTGTGAAGGAGTAGCAACAAGTTCTACTAGATTACATTTCTAGTGACCAGTAACAAGCACAAGATTGGTATGAAACCTGTGGTGGGTGGGAGTATCCTGAACTAACCAATCAATGATGGCATTAAATGAGACTTCCAAACCCATGGTGGGTGGGAATATCCTGAACTAACCAATCAATACTGGCGATAAATAAGGTTTCAAAACCTATAGTGGTTGGGAGTATCATGAACCAATCAATGCTGGTATTAAATGAGGCTTCAAAACCCATGGTGGGTGGGAATATCCTGAACTAACCAATCAATGCTGGTGCTAAATGAGGCTTCAAGACCAATGATAGGTGGGAGAATCTTGAACTACCAATCAGTGTTGGCTAGCACTGATTTAAGTGTCTGGACAAGGAGCTGAACTGTGAATTCTTATATACAAGGTCTGAGCTACAGGATGTTAAACACAGTAAATCTGCAACACCGGGAAATAGCTCCAATGTGGTTAATGTGGATAGGGTATTATTGCCTCTAGTGATGTCATGATGATCTCATGATGAATAGTAGAACTGGCAGGGAAGAGAAGAAGCTCAGATTCCGACAATCTCAGCCTTAGATGCAGATTCGTGGGCTGGGCAGCAATGTCAGCGAGGCATGTGGAAATGCAAGCAGTGTTAGACGTCTGAAAGGTAAGACTTTAGAACTAGAGCCTTAGAAGACTGAATTCATAAAAGGTTAATAGCTGACAGTTACTGTTAGGGGATTGCCAAGGATGTCTCCAACCTGCAACAAGCTTTCACTTTGACAGTATCATTTATGATATAACGTAAGAGGTCTGTAACACAAAAACAGAGATGCATTAGTAGGAGTGGGAGCTTACAAAATCGACTCCAAAAATATACGGCATTTAGCTCATGAATAATTAATTGTTTTAGCTCATGGAATGAGCGTAATTTTGAGATCACTAACCTGATCAGATATGGTACACAATTTCACTTCACTTTTGACTGCATGCTTTTGTTCTATCCATCCATCTCACAACCATGTATCCAATACTGGGTCAAATAAGGGGACACTCTGGATGGAACGACAGTCCATCACAATGTTGTCCCAACATGCTTTCATCAGAGCTCCTTTCCAAACAACTCCTATTCTCTTATCATGTTGTTTGAAAAATTCAAATTATCTAAACCAGACAGAAAAACAGACACACACGTGCAAGGCACAGCAATATAAGAGGATAGTGATTATTTGTTTTGCTGATTGCTTGGGTAGTCTGTTTTGTTTTTCTTTTTTGGTTAGACAGACATAGCACACTAGTCATGTTGTCATAATGCTGCTTTTGTTGCAAATCAGCTTGTGTGTCTCTTTCAGGAAACACAGTTTCTACGTGGTCATTGGTCACAGACCGCCAGTGTCACTGCCGGTCTTACGCTGTTCTCCACAGTCCTGTGGGCGATTCCCTGGCATGATGCACATTTGAATTGTGTTTATTACGCTGAAGTAAGCCTGTCACCAACAGTGCTCAGATCATTTCTTTCCGGGATACATTTTACCAAATTCGTGCATTAAAAATCGACAGGCAAAGGGGATGTGTAAATACTGTTCTGAATGTGCACCTCTGAGCTGCATTGCACGTTAGGGAGAAGCCGCAGAAAAACGAGCATAAAAACTCGGTTTCACTGTAACAGAGAGACTCATTAGTGCTGCGGCATGCGTGTACACATCGTTTGTGCCTCAGTTTATTTGTCACAAGCTGCTTTTTTTGTTGCGGCATTATTTGCATTATATGCATTATTTGCATTATATGCATTATTTGTAACTTGCAGAGAGACCCTGACAATGTAGACAGAAGGTGATAAGAGGTTCTTACTACTTGATGTCATGACCACTGGCATTGTATCGATACGTTTTCTTTAAATATATTCCCCAATTTACAGCCAGGATAACCCTTTGAGGATGCAAGGGTAAAGACCTCAGGGGACCTAAGAATTAAGGGGTGCTGATTCTGGCTGTAGGACACATTTATAATCGCGAATGGTTCAGGGTAGTTGAGCAGAATGTCTCCATAGGTCCCCTTCTCTGCTGTCACTGAGCGCATCTTTAAAATAAAGTGGCTTGAGTCAAACTCAAAGACTCACTCTCCCCTTGACTTTAGTTATTTGATACTAGAAAGTGCTCAGTTCATATCCAGGGTAACAGTGCCATTTGTCAAAGGGTGTTGCATTCCTTATCCAGGACCAATGGAATGATGCGTTTTACAGAAATGTGTCGTATTTCCACAGTCTTCTCATGATGTTAGCCTGCATGCTCCTTTACATTCATATGAGAATTATGAAAAATTAACTCAGAGTAAAATGATTCTATACTCTTTGCCCTTCCTGCTGTAATTAATTTCATTTGTACATTTACCACTTTCTGATCTATTCTAGTTTCATTCTTCTGCCAATCAGCTTTTAATTCTTTTTTTTTTTTTTTTATCACAATTACCCAAAAAACCATGAGGACCTTCTCAAGGTTCTTCAGTGTTCCAGGCCAGAGTGCCAGGAGACCTTTGCCTTCCCATCTCTTCTCTCACTGTTGTTCTTTGCCTCTCATTTGCATAACTTTCAGCCAAATTGCCAGCAGCTTACCAGGTAGGTTCACAGTGTGGTTAATCCCAGCACAGCTGCAGCTGATGAAAGAGATTTCAGAGGCTAATTTCAAGGCCCAAAAAGGCTTAAGGCACTTCCAACCCAATCCATCAAAATGATTTTCTCAATCACATGTGCAGCTAAGGGCAGTTTATATGGGCCGATTCTCATGCTCAGCAAAAGACTATTGAAATGCAAGTCCAAACCACTGTAATGAGAGGTACGAGTATGAGAGGAAATACCTGAATGGGAACATCATACTGGTGCCAGATGTTAATGAAGTGGAGCAGTTTCTAATGGGGATTTATAGAGAAACATAATAAAGAGTTACCTCTTTAAAATGTGCCGTTGCACTTGTGCAAGCTGGGAGTTAAATTAGATCTGAAGCCCCAAGCTCAGGATTTACTCAGCTTTGAGCGTTGCTTGGGGCTCAGTCTTGCTGCTCCCAGAGAACATGGCTTTGCACTCTTGTTTTGTGCTTTTAGTCTGTCACAGCTTTACATTTGCAGTCTTGTTCATTGGCCAGGTGATGACAAGAATGGGCCAGGTAGTGGATCTAAGTGTGGAGATTGCGAAACCGTGGTGACAGCCTGCAAAAACAAGGCAAAGTTTACTTGGGGTGGGGACAAGGGACAACCAGGGAACATAACAAGACACACAGGAAACAAGGAACAGACAGCAGAAGGTTCAGTGACAGAACAGGGGGTCTTAGGGCTGAAGGAATCGAGTAGAGCGGGGTAGTGGGGGCAAATGGCAACAGGTGTGAAACAGGGTAACTAGGGAGAGGTGTGCTATGAAGACCCAGGTAGTTTGAAGGTGGCACCCGTGATGGCATACAGTGACGATGTGACAGGTGGTCAGTTTGGCTTTTTATCTATATCTCATATTCTATATATGAGTCCTCCCTCACTTTTTCCTTCACGCCCCGAGCCGCACCTTGCGTCTAATCAGCCAGGTGCTTACCTGCTTTGTCCTTGATGGATTGTTGGGCACGACAGCTGGCAGCCCGGGTGGGATGGTTCGGTTCTGGGTGTTTTGCGTCTATGTCATGTTTGATTTGGCAGTACCAAAACCTGGTTTACCGAGTCTCATTGTGACACGTACTTGTACCTCCTGTTGGCTTTACCTTTAGCGAGTGGTGTGTAAAAACATGCTGAGAAACATGCTTCCGAAATGTATTCACAAAGTGAGTAATATGCTTTCACTGAGTAAACATTTTTGGCAATTTTCTTATGACCAAGCATTCGAAGCCGTCAGAGCTGTGGTGACGGTAATGGATTGCCTGAATTCCTAACCTCGGATGATGCTGCTGTGCAGGGTAACACCATTTTCAGGCAATCAGACACTATTCGCTCAGCTAAGAAACCCAGGGTGGTCTTTCTGCTACAGCTTGACTTGAGGTGGCCTCTATTTTTATCCGTCTGTTTGATTTTTAGTGAAGGCGTTGACAGAACTGAAGTCCCAGTCAGCCAAAAATGCCTTTGCCACAGTTAATCCCAAGAAAGTACAAATGCGATGCTGAAACCTGCCAATGTGCATTTCACAATGGATGTCGCAGGAAAATGTGCAAGTTCAAAGGCCTAATTACCAGTCTTTAACACTTGCTACATGTAATATTGGTGGAAAGTTCATTTCCTGTAATTTACCAGGAAGTGGGAGTGGTCTTTTTTTTTTTCTTTCAAAACTGCACCTTGTCTAGAAATATCCCAGTCCCTTCATTATTTACGGTTACAAATTGTAACACTGTAAGTCCTTCAAATCATCCAGCAACATGCAACATTAATTAGTCCTGAGGAAGTGGATCTCAGCCACTGAATAGTGAGGTGAAAGTTAATCAGTCAAAGCTTTTTTTTTGTGTGTGAAGGAAATATGTACTTTTAAAATACACACACACAAGCATGGTGTGCAACTATGGGCCATGCCTCACAAGTGTGCATCTCTCACATTTCATTCTCCTCCAGTCCTTCTTGGCCCAGAGCTGTAAGTGAGCGATTGACTAATAATCATGTTTATTGCATTGTTGTTCCAAGGAGACTGAATGGCATTCATAATCACATACTCATTAATTTGGGAACAAGCGTTGCAGCCAAAGCAGAAAATCAATTGGAACAAAGCTGAATGTGAAACAGCTGGTTCTCAGGGTCATCCCGTTGTCAACGCAATGGTTAAGAATAATACATAGCATGCAATTAATGGCAAAGCGAGGCTATCCAGCAGCAGTAGGTGTCTGTCCACCTCCTGTACTGCCTGCCGCGACCTGAGAGCCTGACCTTCGAAAAGCAATCTTTCCTACAATTACCATAGACGGCGGTGTTGGCTAAGTGATGCTCCCCTTTTTCCACCTACTCTTCTCCTCCATTAACTACATTAACCTCTCCTTGTGAGCCTATCCCTGCCCATCTCCACCCAAATCCTCTGCAGTTAGATTCTCTAGTGTCAACGCTGATCTCATCCAGTTGGATGGCCTGTGGCCTCAGGCAGCCTGGCCATATAAGGTGCCCTTTCAAATGGACCGAACCTGAGCTCTTCATCTTTGACATCTAGAGTGCCGGTTTATTCAACTGTACATTGATGTATATCACTGCACATACTTGCTGAAGCAAGCTGCCAAGTGCCTGCAATGTTGAGGGTACAACAGTAAGCCCCAGCTGGGAAACAAAGACATTAAACTACACTAAGCTGTGTCCTGCTATAGAGCTCAAGGGTCTTATTCAAAGTGTCAAATTTACCCCCGGTATTCCCCACACCTTAAAAACTATTGGAAAAGCAGCCATTGTTCTATTCCCACCACGAAACATAAAGAATAAAATTAATCTTAAAGCAGTATCTTATCAAGTGGGACCATAAGTGAAGGCTGATTTTTCCTGCCAATTCTGGCTAGCCCCCTCATTGCATGTCTACACGGGCCTGTCTGTTTGCTCAGCATCCCCAGTCAGTCATTAAACAAAGTAAATATGAAAATCAGTTACCTGATCCACAGGCCATTTAACCATTTCAAGCGCACTCTTCTCCAGTCTGAAATCATGAATGAGGGCTGCATGGAGTCAAATTTGTTTTAAGCAGGGAGCATTTAACTACACTTAATTTGGCAATATATTAACTTTTGTTGAATTGTATATTTTATTTATATTTGCATTCTCTGTCATACTTGATTATGAAGATAATATTTAAATACATCATGCAATGCATTCTCCATCAGTTTCAATACAGAGTGCATTTTCTGCAACAGAGTCAGCATCATAAATCATAATTCACAGCACAACCAGTTTTCTCACTTGATGTTTAGTTAAGACTGCAGAACTCGTGAAAATACTCAATCTCAGTGGCTTCTTCATTAATGTAAATGTCTATTTTCTTATTTGTTTTAGATGTGCTGAGATTAGTGTTTCCAGATTGAAAACAAACCATTCTTATAAAACAAATGACTTGTTCAAGATGACTGCATTTTGATGGAACTTGCAAGAAATGACTTGCATAATAAAATCGGCATCATGTGACCTATGCTGGAAATTATGACATCATCACTTCAAAATGTTGAGTAATTGGGGTAATGGTAGTGTTTAGAGGTTTACAAGTTATAGGAAGACAACCTTAATGGATGAAGGTATGAACCGTAGTTGTGGTCAGCCTGCAGTACTCAAGACATGCCAAGTAATTCTTGTCCATATAAAAAACAAAATGAAACGGGGAAAGTCGATTTTGTAATAGTGAGTCATTTTTCCATCACTGTCCTCAGTTCACTGATGTACAATGAATCCGAAAACACCTCTGAGTTTGGGGATTCCTATACTCTATCCAGCTGAACAGTCTGCATAACTGCCCACTGCAAGAGGCCATGTGGTCATAAAGTTCACCAGGAAAACAATCACCTTAGCTAGCCCCAGCTTCTCCAGGGAATGTGGAAAGGCGCATCTTATTTCATTTTAGAGTAATGTTACTGTTTTTACATGGTAAAATGTACAAGTGCTTGGTTGTACTAGAATTATTACCAAGCAGCCTATTTTAAATGTTGGTGTATTAGATATTGCACCTTTAAAATGGTACTTAAGGGGTATTTTATCATCAGCTACAGTCTGGTTGCTAACAACACGCATGCACAGCAGAGCAGTGTGGTATCAGGACAAGCCCCATAAAACTGTTTTACATGGTAGCTTTTCATTGTTAGCACAATGCAAAAATAATTAGTTTCAATGGCATCCCATGGTGCCTCCATAGCAGCCCCCATCACACAAAGGCAATTTGTGAAGCACACATTTTTTAACTATTCAGGAGATGAGCCCAGCTGACTTTGGTGTTAGAAATCAGGGCAGCCTTTGAAAGGCAGCAGAAGGCTTTAATCCATGCTCTCGTTAAACTCTAGTTACAAATTAAAGGTCACTTCTGGGACTTTGCTGGAAAAATAACATTTACTGTCACTCTGACCTTTGAACATGTCTGGTTCACATATTCACATTTAAACTTCTCCTAGCATTTCTGTAAATGGTGAAGTTGTGAGAGATTACACTGGGGTGGCAGAAGAGAAGTGAGGGAAAGCAAATTAGTGTCCTGTGAACATTATATGCTGAATTCTCTAACCAGCATACTACCGTCCATTAGCCTGAGATACATCACACAGGACCAAACTGGCACTGAATCCAAATGGTGATGTGGTGCATGGTTCTATCCATTCAATAGCTCTTGCATGGATAATGTAGAAAACAATTGTCCAAGGACATAGAGACCTGTTCATTTATGCACTCTTTCTTGGGGGAGGGGGGTTAGGGAAGTGAAAGACATCCAATTCCTTGTCACTTCTGCCACCTACATGTCTGAGAGTTGGGAGAAGGAAGGTGGTGGAGATGATCAAAGCTCATTGGAAAATGCTGGGCTTTGGGGTTCGATCTAAGGAGCATGATTACCACAGCTGTCACTGACTGTGACCGGTGATGTCATCCACATGCATGCCCTGCCTTACAGGTAAAGAAGCATGATCCACTTACATGGGAGTGTCACCTGCACCATCTCCGTAAGGATGGATGGATGGATTTTTGTACACATCTTAGAACAAAGACAATTCACTCCACATTTGTGTTTGTGTGTTTATTTTCAGAAATAGTTAATTTTGGTTTTGGATTTATCAGCCCAGAAGCCGTTTATCAAAATAGTCAGTTGTAGAATGGCTGATTTCTCTTATCTGTGATTTTCTTTATTTTTTCCTTTATGTCAGGCATGTTAAAAAGGACATTACTAAATTTAGTCTACAACAAATCAAATCTCTGTAATGCCCCTTTAATTGCTTTTACATTTACCTACTTAGTTGACACTCTAATGCAGAACATCGTACAGAAGCATCAAGACAAAATGAAATTAGGACCAGAAGGCACCGAGAAGTCAGCAAAAACAGCAGTAAACGACATCAATGTGTTCACAGCAGATTATACAAAGAAGACATGAAAAAGAACGGTAATTAAAAAGCTTCTAAAGACTGCTAAAGACAGCCAAGCCTTAAAGCCAAGTCATTTTGCTTTTATAAACTGATTACTACATACCCTCTGCAACAGAATGAAAAGAAACATATCGGAACAGCACAATAAAAAATTTACAGCTAACTAGCACCAGTAATCCGGATATTGCCAACAGTGCACCCACTGAAAAACTGCTGTTTCACAAGGTGACAGAATCAAGGACATTAGCGGTGAAGAGGAGGAGGAAGATGTCAACTCATTGCCGCATATTCAATTCAATTTTATTTATATAACACTTTTAACAAGAAGCACGGTCACAAAGCACTTTACATAGTCCCGGGCCCTCAGTCCTCAGAGAGTAAGCCAAAGGTGACAGTGGCAAGGAAAAACTCCCTCAGGAGGAAAAAACCTTGGGAGGAACCAGACTCA
>JAACJT020003290.1:0-10184 GCA_009936485.2 Gymnarchus niloticus | reverse complement strand
GTGGTCTGGGGGGGGGGCGGGCGGGGTCAGGGGCGCGAGGGGGGGGCGGGGGGGGGGGGGGGGGGGGGGGGGGGGGGGGGGGGGGGGGCCGGGGGCCGCGCGTGCATTTGTGACCCAAAAAAAGGAGGCTGTGCTCTAAAAGACACAGAACGGTTTGGCCACATCTTAAATTAGATATCTCTGAGGATACATCATAAAAGTGGGTTATGGATTTTTTTTTTTTAAGATCATCCCTTCTCTTCTATACCAGTGCTATCTAATCATTTGTGCAGTGTTAACATTTACTGATATATTGTATATAATCATATGGGATGGATTATACATCTCCAACCATTCTCTGTCAATTACCCAATATGTGGTCAGTGGAATGACATAATAAATTTTCAGCTTTAAGTGGGAATACATCAAATGGAAGGCTTTGTACCCTGTTTTGATGTCATATGAATCGATGAAACCCTTAACTATGAATCCAAGAGGTAGACATGTTATACCAAAGAGCCCCGCCCCTCAGTTTCTCTTAGCAACTGCAGTGGTGGATTCATCACCAATGAGCGTAAATGCATCATCATCATCATCATCATCATCATCATCATCATCATCATCATCAGGACTTGACACCCAAATTAAAAGTAGCAAATGTTCCTGTGCCACACGCAAATTCAGGCCAGTTTCAGTCCCATCTGCTCCAGCAATAAGACCCACCATATTAAATCACAATTATTTTACTAAATCGTTAATGAGAAGAGACGGGCAACATGAAGCATAACGTTTGGGATCTTTTGTACAGACCGTGTTCGATTGCCATCTGTAAAATCTGGCCTATAATGTATGGGAGACTCATCCCTTTCAGAGCGTCTGTGCTGAGCCAATCACTCCAACCAAATTACTCATCATGTACTCAACGCCGATGCCATGGAGTTTCTCACAGCCCACAACGCTCACGCCATTACATCACGAATCACATACAGTCAAGATCTTCGGAACAGCAAGTGCAGACGCCTCCTCTCCTGGAGCAGCCACTTGGCACGCAAGCCGCACGCTTCCCCACACGTGGCCGAGCATGCTCAAACACAGCGAGGCTATTTACGTCAGAGGTTAACATTAGGACAAGACGGCATGACCACACGCAGGGAAAGGACACGAGAACGTCAATGCAGAATAAACCTGGAGACACGTGGTACTGGCAGAGGAGAGAGGAGGCATGGCTCTCGGTGTCTGAGAGTACGCTGGGCTCCATCCCAAACTCTGCAGGAGTGGGAGGAAGTGAAGAGGCAGATCCTCTCTGTGATAGCACAGAGCAGCCCCCCCTCCATACACACAGAGCAGGTGACTCACTTCACTTTTCCTTCCTCAGGACTAATGGTATCACGTATGAACTAACACAGAGAACAACTGTGCCACTCATACCTGTTCTCTCTGGTCTATGTCTGTCAGCACTGGGTAAATATTAATGTCTCTATAGCACTAGCCTACTTGTTCAAAGTACATCATTTGCAGACTTTGTTCCTATAATTATGCATTAATTTGCTCAAGAGTGAGTCAATGAAAAAAAAAAGTTAAGGATTTAGAGAAAAAATGATGTTAATTCAAGTAGATGCTGCCGTAAAGGAGGTTTCATTAATAGTTCCAGCTTTACCCCAAGTCAAAGAGAGGAAAAAAGCAGCCCAATTCCTCAAAGCATGTTTATGGATCTATAAAATTCAGAAATGGGAAAAAAAAAAAAATTAGCACTGGAAAACCCTACAGCAGTAAGTCAATCCCTCCTTAGACCTGCATCTTGCTAACAAATACCTCTGGATCCTACTCACTGTTAGCTGTTCCTCCATAGCTATCGTTATGCGATGGCAAAACCAGAGGGTTGAAGATGCACCCAGGCAAGCCCAGGCCAGCTGGGCCCTGCTGCATGGTGCTCACAGTCCTGTCCCAGGCAGCCCACCTTCTCACGCTAAGGCCGTGATGTCAGCCAGGCCGCTAAATTAACTACTGCAGGAGACACCTCAGCCCAGGCATTTTTCAGCTTGTCTGTTGACAGCTCTACAGAACCACATCAAAAACGGCGGCCAGCCCGAAAGCAAAGCGTCGGTGCACCGTCCTTAAAATAAGGTGCGTTATTTCAGGCCCTAGGCCTATTATAGCTATTTGCCATTTAGTCAAAGCAGTTAGAGTGGGTTACGAACACAGGTCTGCACAGGAAAGCTGCCCAAGTGCCAGAGGGCGCCGTGCTATTTTACCTTTAATTAAGGTGCTTAACCTGAACAGCTGGAGCAAATACCCAGCTTCATACATCAGGAAGAGACGAGATTAAAAATGAGGGTTATGGTGCTCTAAGGTGCTATAGAGCAAATGTATTTCTAGTTCACGTGGCTGGGCTTTGTAACATCGTGCATTAGGAAAGGGATGATTTTAAATGTCAGAAAACAGTACATGCAAGCCATCTTAAAATGGTTAAAATGTTGTTTAAAGTGTTAACAATAATACCTAGGAAATGGTAATGTTATAACATGTACAGTATAATAGTAGCATCAGAAAGATAAGACGCAAATGGGGGGGGGGGGTTTTCAAGCATATCAACCCCATCTACTACCAATGCCTACACGGCGTTGAGCTCTGATTTTCAGAAATGCAGATTCATTAGCCTTTGAAACAGTGGGGGGCATAGTGGCTAACACTGCTGGGATTTGAATCACACCTCCACTCTGAGTGTGTGAAGTTTGTATGGTCTGCCTGTGCTTCACAGGTTCCCTCCTACAATCCAAAGACATACAATCAAGGCTAATTGGCTTCTCTAAATTGCCTGCTCAGAGTGTGAGTTAGTCTATTGTAGGTTGCAGCCCCTCCTTGTCACATCAGCTCACAAGTTGATCCAGTGCCAATGCAGAATAAAATGACAGGAGAGAGGGAATAGCACTTTGTGACAACGCTTTGTTAAAAGGCGCTATATAATAATAATAATAATAATAAATTCGATTGAATCGAATAACCTTTGACACAGGTGTTATGGTTGCATTGTAGTAATTTGGTAGTTCAGAATTGAAAACTTTTCTGGCTTTTTAGTGGGCTTAAAACAGACAGACATGGCTCAGGGAATGCTCTCAATTACAGTAAGCTATCAAAATACTCCCGCTGTACAACTTAGCTATGGCATGTCCCTGTTAGAGTTAAGAAGGGGTAAAAGCATGATGGTAAATATTTAACAGACATGGATCATATTGCTGAATTTGAACGCCTTCTGAAAGGGAAAGTGTGTGTGAGGCCCTTTCTGGCCATTGTCCAGATGCTTGCACGCTCCAGTGCAAAGCTGACGAGGCAGTGACTGATGGATGGTGTGTGGGATGGGCTGTGTGACAAAGTACCTGTACAATTAAAGCTAATACAGAAGTAGAGAATATCTTAAGAAAAAAGTGGATTCTGCAAATTCCAGTAGACAGCAGTAAATTCACAGTGTACACCTCTCGGAACCCACTTACGACTTCTCCTCCCTTGATTCCTTCGGGAAACAGTTTTGTTTCTGGACTCAGGTTTGCTTATTGGAAATTGAGGCCCTGGGCTAATCAATGTAGAAAGACTTGACATCACAGGGACAAGGAGGAGAAGTGACTGAGGAGAAGGCAGCTTTACAGATCCTGTCCGATCTAAAATGACCTAGATGACGACTGAGTCAATGACACGCATGCACTTCTCTATGTGCAGAGTTGTTTAAAAAACAGATGGTATTTTAATCAAAAAGACATTTGATTTGATCCCTGCCTAATGATTCAAAAGTAAAATTGAGTAAACTGGCAAATCAGAATTTATTAGTCGATCCACACAACCTGCGAGTAGCTAATTATGAGACTGGGCTGCCTTTGATGGAAACTGTCAAACATACTGGGAGTCCTTCAGCATATACTACACTAGCCTCATCAGTGGCATGTGCCCCTTCACCCCTGCCATTGGTTTAATCTTGGCATCCAAGCTCCCCCTGCCCCACTCATACCCATGTGCCCACTCCCCCGGCATCTCAGTCCTATAGCCTGAGCTTGGCTCAGTGGACTCATGACAGCTAGGGCAGGAATGATGACTTGGACCCAAGAGCTAATTCAGTCAGTGCTCCCCAACAAATGGAATAAGTGGATTATCTACTTTGTACCTTGGGGGTGGGGGGTGGGGGGCTGAAATTGCCATCAGGACAGGCAGAGTGCTGAAACTGATACAAATGGCAGGGAGGGGTGCAGATCATTGGAGCTCGGACCGGACACATAAATCTATAATGAGGCGTGCAATGCTGCTCAGGATGCGTCACTTAAAACCCTCTAAGTGGCCACTAGGCATTAGAGCTGCAGCCAAAGTGTGTTTGGGAAGCAGCTAGGGGGTTCTTCACTGTAGATGAGAGGGATACATCATTGAATAATATTCCCCTTTACCTCGAGACTCTCATCTGGGTGAGCGCTGCTTCCCCTGTGCAAGGTGTGAGTATAGCGTCTGTTAGTGCCATTGTGGATGAGCTCGTTCAAAGACTTTATGCCTTCATTTTGTGTATCACATGCCATATTGGTCTCATCAGCCTCTCAGAGCCCTCTGAAAATGAGGTGTGTGGGCCAAACCTCAGTTTGTGCTCCCCAGTGTACCTTCCTGATAGCTGACAACAGCTATGTACTGACATTCTACACATTAATGGCTGCTCACGATTAGTACGAGTCCTATGTGCAGGAAATTGTTTAGCATACTTTAACATACTTATTTGTTTTGCATTTGCACAGCACCCCAAGACACTCAGGAAACAAATAATCTCAGTGTATTCCCTCAACACTCAGGAAACAAATGGTAGCCATGGACTATAAATATGTTCAAAGCATACAAAAAAAAAAAAAAAAAAAAAAAAACCCCCCACACACACACACACACACACACACACACACACACACACTTTTGTAAAGGAAAAAAATATTACCCGAGTGTTTGCTTACGAGGAAGACTTGTCTTTTGAATTTAATTCAGAGCACGTCTTAGTTGCCAGAAGGATACTTTCCAGTTTCCAAGCATTTCCTCTGCACCAGTATAAACCTGAAGCAAAAAAGTTTGTTTAAAAAGAGGAACAAAAAAAAAAAAAAAAAAAAAAAAAAAATTTCAGCACGCGTCATGTTCAATCTGACTTGCAGGATTAAGAATAATTACAGGGGTAACTCTGCTGATGAGCGAGTGTTTAACACAAACAAAGTGTTACACAGACAAGGAGTACTCAGACATTCAAGTCAGAAAAATCTATGTACAAATCCAACTTCAGGGATGTAAATACTCTGGGGGGATTTTTATGTTCTCTATGCTATTTAAGTATGAAATTTAAAAAAGCTTATTTACGGTAACAAAATGTGTATGATGAGGGAACATTGTAGGTTAGCGAGCTAATTTGGCTACACATCAAACAATTTGTGAGAGAATTCATCTTGATTGCAAATGATCTCCACCTCCACCGTGATGGAAGGAGAGGCCTTACCCAGCACTAGGGAGCTCATTAACTGAAACGGGTGTAGTATGATGGCAATATGTTTTCATTTAAGTCTCACACGCAGCGTCCCTGAAGACTACGATGTCAGATTAGTCCATAATTATTTCTCTTTGTCAGGGTTCACATGCGCCTCCTCATTACAAACGGAGATTTTCAGCAAAATAACAAAGATTGGACTAGAAGTTGTGGACAATTGTTTCCGATGGAATTTCACAGTATTTCCTGCCTAGAAATTTTACTGTTGGTTTTTCATAGTGTCACAAAAAAAAAAAAAAAAAAAAGTCACAAAGCCAGGTATTGCAGATTATGCAGCCAGAACTGCATGGAGTTTGCAGTAGCTATACAGAAAAGTGACAAGATTCACTGAGGATTTCCTCCAATTCACACTGCATCACTGGAAGGCTCGGTGGGACTGACAGAACCAAGATTGCAAACTCTTTGCAGACAGCACCCTTTTTAATCGGATTAACTGACCAGGATAATTTAAAAACTGCTCCACAACGTTTCACTTGAAACTCGGGATTCAGAACTGCCCGTTAACTTAAAAGATCGTAAATGACAATTGGGTGTGGCTGAAGAATTTGCATTTCTTGTTTGCATCAGCAGGTGAGCGTCAGCAGGAGATGTAAATGTTTTGTCTATAGAAACCCGACTATGTATGCAGCTTAACGTATATTCATTTTTACCATGGTCGTGTCACATGTTCGTCACAAACAATACATTTGGCAATGCTGACTCCAGACCAAAATGGAGGGCAGGGGGGAGGGAGGGAGTTTAAGTTGGATTACTGTTCTTTCCACACCATAACTATTGATCAGATTCATCATTGTAATTTATATACAGTTTCTGCTGCCTTCCACTGGCACACCTGTCCAACACACACCAAAGTTTCAGTTCACGCTAAGTCATTGTGCCAAGACAAAGGAGCGGACAGCTGACAGATACACCATAAGGGAATTTGAAACGGGCTTGTCGAAACAGCAGACAAGAGCCAAGCGACATTGGGCTACAGCTGAAAGCCTGGGCAGCCATGGGACAAAAAGTAAAAATGAATATGAAAACTGCTGGGGGGGCTGTTTAAATAAAAAAAAAAACTAGGGTGGAGACAGGAAAGCTCACCTTTAAGGACACCCTTAAATCAAGATAAAGAACTGAGATGTGATTTCACGCCAATTTATGCAGATTAGGCCAAAGAAGGGACAGGTAGCCTGACTCTCCTTTTTATGATCACCATGCCTACCACCTTCTCACGGAGGGCTGCTGGGAAGTTAGGGTACACGATTCTGCGCTCACCACTTTTCACACTCTACCTCAACTTTTTATGCTTAATGTTTAATACAAGTTATGCCAAAATAGCATTGTTTTGTTGACACTGCTTACAAATACACTGCCTGGCCAAAAAAAAAAAAAAAGTCACACACTTCAGTCTTTCATTTAGCCATCTTTAGCTTTGATTAAGCAGCATTCATCGTGGCATTGTTTGGGCGAGCTTATGCAATGTCTCGACATTTTTTTCCATCCTAGATTTACATTCATTTTTTAATCGAATCTTGTATTAAAGACATAAGAGTCGAATCACTCCATAAAGTCCTCTCTACCACATCCCAAAGACATTCAATGGGGTCAGGACTCTGTGGTGGCCAGTTCATGTGTGAAAATGATTCTTCGGGCTCCCTGAACCACTCTTCCATAATTTGAGCCCGAAGAATCTTGGCATTTTTGTCCTGGAATACGCCCACACTGTCAGGGAAGAAAAAAATTCATTGGTGGGACAACCTGGTCATTCAGTAGATTCAGGTACTCAGCTGATTTTATTGCTGCATTACTTTGCTGAGCCTAGACCAGACCGCTGGCACTTAAGTACCATATTTACGTATTTAAATTGGTGACTTTTTTTGGCCAGGCAGTGTATATACAGTATATCTGTCACACCCACACCACGCCAGCCTGCATTGGACCTGCCGCGCCCAACTTACTCCCGTTCATCATCCCCTGAATACTAACCAGCTGTGCCTCATTAATCATCATCAAGTAGCTCCCAGCCGTGCCTTGTTAATCCCTTATATAAGCCCTGCTGTCTAGTCGCCTCCTCGCGAGGCATTGCCTTGTCTACACCATTACTGAGTGTTTCTCAATCTTGTAGTTTGCCCGTGTATGACCCTGATTGTTGGACTTCTCTTTCCGGTTCCTGTTTGGTTCTGTTTGCTATATCTGTTGCTGCCTCGGTATTGATCTTCTGCCTGTGACAACGACTACATTTTCTATGCTCCCCTGGCTTTTGGAAATCCTACTGGTTCTGGTCTTGACCTTGCCTGTTTTGACTCCAATTCTGTGACTGGATCCAACCGTGTTCTGAATCATTACAATATCTTCCTGCATAACAATTAAAAAAGGTTAATATTCATAATACACTCTTTTAAAGAAACTATTTGGGGGGAAAAAAAAAAAACTATTAAAAAGTATTGGTTTATAATGAAGGCCGGTAATTCCTAAGTGGATCCATCATTCTGTAACAATGCAAGTCATTTCAATGTCAGATTTGAAGTGCCTCCACTGATCTATGCCACACATCGTATGCATTCACTTCAGTTTGATTAACCTGCAAACTGACCACTTTCTCAGTCCTGCCGATCCATCCCTTCAGCATAAACCCTTTGTGAGGACTAGAAATGGGCCAAAGGCAGCCAGTGGGTCTGCTGATATCCCCATTGAATCACAGTCGTGTTCAATGACTAAAAAGAATCCTCACTGTTCATCCAAGTAATAACACCATGGAACATTAGGTACATTTGCATAACAATAGCAAATTCAAGCTAATTGCATGGGTGCATTGGTTTCTGGCTCCACCCCATTATAAGACAACTCTGACAACAGACAACCAGGATACTTGTAATAGAGGAGTAACTAACATTCAGGGGTGCAGCAGGTCTCATACTGGAACCATCTTAGGAGCTTGGGAAGTTCAGCTCAGCTTTTCACATCGCTGCTTGGTGGTTTAGAGTGGCAGCCCAAGAAACACTCTGCCCAATTCCCTCAGGCCAGGCTGAGCAATAGCTGACATTTGCTAGCATCCAAACACAGTTGTAACTCAGAGAGCATAAGAGCAATTCTTCACTTATAGAAATCAATGTCTACTGAGCACGCTGGACAGACGATGGAACAGAGAGACAGTTACAATCCCTCAGTAAGAGCCGCATCATTACTTTCTATATGCCCAACTTCCTACCACCTAAAGCAGGAGTGTCCCATTAATAAGAACTGACATTGCCACGAGTGAGTAGTAGGTGGTAACATTTGTCCAGAAGTCAGTGTCTCTTTCTGCCAGACAGCCAGCAGGTGCAGCATGGAGAGGGAAACGTAGCAGCACCATCTAAGTGAATAATTTGAGATGACTGGTTGCTTTTTTCAAAGCGTTTTGTCTACCAGGAAACCCGCTTAAATCATTGAATTCAGTGTCTCATATAAAAACTCTTTCTTCCCACATCTGAAAATTCCAGCACTATTCGCAAAAGCCCGCAAGCTTTAGAAATTACACAATGCTGCATTTTATCAACATATATTCAGATAAATTCTATGGCCACAAGTTAAATGTATCCTATTTAAACTGACAACTTCTACAGAGAGAAAAGGAGGGAAAATAAAAAACTGACTGGACAGTGAGGGAACAGACTATTACATAATATATCCAATCTCTGTCCCTTTACTTAACCTTCCAGCCACTTATCCAGTGCAGGGAACACAGTGCAAATCCATTCTTTGTATTATCAAACACCTTTATCTGCTTTTTTTGGTGCTTAAGACCCTTCCCTGTGGGCGGCCAGATTAATCAAATGCAAGACATCCTTTGTGTTGTCAGACGAAGGCCACATCAAAGATCAGGCCGACCATAAGCCGCGATGTCGCCCAGCAGTAGGATAAGGCAACTCAGAAGGCCTTGTGTCAGCTCAACGCATCCACGAAACATAGGAAAAATGCTGGTCTGTCAGCTGCCTATCTGAAGATTTACAGTGATTCCCATCTATATGGCCATTTTGGTAGTGCGTTAAAATGTGCCAATCATCCTCTTTTACGTAAATTACAAATATCACAGAAACAGAAATCATTCGAGATGTGACTGAACAGTGCACCCACCCCCCAACAAGAGCCAGACAGCATGTGAAAAACTTGATTAGCCATATAGCACAATATATTCTGTCTATACATGTGGAGGGCACTTTAAGCTAATGCGACACAAGTCAGAACTTCCCAAACCTGCTCAATTTACTCGTGTATATTTACAGAGTAATATCATCACAGGCTGTAACCGCCATTTAAAAGTTTACCAAAGCAAAACCAGCTTCGATTTCCGCTCCTGTGGCGATTACTTGTCGCGACGTGTGAACGAGAAGGTCCAGTAACAAGCAGCTCTATGCGCCGTGAGTCAGCATGATGCAGCGGTACAACAGACGGCCACAGAGACTGTCACAAGCCCCACAAATGGAGTGTACAGCACGCAGTTTGGCGGAGGACAAAAAAGTCATTCGGTTGAGCGACAGGCCTGCCAGCTGGAGAGGCGCGTGTCAGGGTTCTTTGTTCCATGGACCACTGGAGCTGCTCACGACACCACCCCCCCCCCCCCCCCCCCCCCCCCCCCCACCAAGCGGCCCCCCCCCACCGCCCTCCCCCCCCTGGGGCGCCCCCCCCAAAGGGGGTACCAGGC
>JAACJT020003289.1:0-10184 GCA_009936485.2 Gymnarchus niloticus | reverse complement strand
TGTAGGTGACTAGTGGTACCAGAACAGCTTTCCTCTGTCTGAGGAATATAGCTAAGATTTGAAAATGTTGTCCTTCAATGATACTGAGAAGCTAACTTGTGCCTTTATCAGTTGTATGTTGGATTATTGTAATGCTGCTTACTGGATGTATCTTTCTGACTGAAGCTTGGAGGTTTGGTTAAAGATGTATATTAGTCCCATATTGTCATTGGTTTTCTGTTATGGCTCATGCTGACTAAAATACTAATCTGAAGGCCTTGGGTAGCTACTCACTCATTGACTAGGCTGTAGTCAGGTATAGAGCTGGGTGGGGAGATTTTGGATGAACTGTGCTGTTGGTTTGTAACACTGTCAAATTGGGAGGGGGGAAAAAACCTTTAGCAGTTGGTATGTAGTTGCCACATTTAGATGTCATGACGAGACCTCCAAAACAAATTTGTAGAAATGTATAATTTGATTATAAATTTCATCGTAACCTTTCTACGAAAGCTAGCTTGTTTTTGTTGAGGTGGCCAATTCTGTGCCTATAAAGGTTGAATGAACTTCATTTGGTTGCAACACATGATTTTCATATGGTGAGATTAGTGTTTCCCGTGAAATGTCCTAGATTGGCAGTGTTTGTACTTTTATGTGTATAAATCAAATCTATTCCAAGTACTTATTCAAAGAATATTAATACAATTTGAGTCATGTCTCTTTCAGAAACAGCAGTTTGTACAATATCATAAAATTTATAGCATCTAATTTCATGCTACCAATTAATGTATTGTGTTTATAACTGTTGGCATCTATTTACCAGATGCCACTGTCAAGCAAAGAAAAAGCTGCATAGCCTTAGGAAGCGTGTTACCTTTCTCTGACCCTGCAGCAAGAGCAGAGTACCTTGCTCAGAGAATAGTTATTTAAAAAATGTTAATGAAAACCATGAAGTACATATTGCTTGTGATGATTTTATTACCTGACAAATGTATTTAATGAAAAATATTAACAATAAAATAGACTATAGATGAATGGCATGATGTTACGTTACTGTTTCCGCTACCCGAGAAGGAAACAGCAGGGAAAGATTCCATATATAAAGTCTAGTGAGATATCAGAGAGAAATAAACACATGGGCTGCCTCCATTGCTCACAGGGAAAGAGAAGGTAAATGCTGTGTTAGACCTCAAACCGCCTTCTATAGAGTGTATTCAACCAAATTTGGTTGCTGTAGATTTAGCACAAGAGCAGCCAGAAAAGCTGTGGTAGACCTCTGAATGAGGATTTTAATCCACCAGTGTCCTCTACAGCAGAAAAATGTTGCAAGAGATATTTGTAGTTCAGTAATTTTAAGATCTGGTCTAAATCTTTTTAGGATGGAACACAAGTTCCTTTAACATCTTAGGGAAATGAATTAAGAAATTGTGGTCTCACCACATGACATTTTTAAAGGCCATGTCCAGTTCATCTGGATAAAACAGTAAAATCAATTTTGAAATTTAATGTGAATTTGTGTACACCATGTTCTTAATATCTATTGCAGTTCAAACTTGTGTTTTTTTTATTTCAAAATTGGTCTGTTAAATCCTTGTCATTGACTCGCACGCTTGCGAAGCACATGTCTGTCAGTAACGTGCTTTGGGCCAAATCCCACCCAATAATTTATGTGGGTCTTTATCAGTTATCTGGTGGACTGTAGTACTCTGTCATCCACAGTTGCTATCGTTAACAGGCTTCCCCTGGCATTCTCCCAGATTGAGCTCAGATTTGTTTGTGGGTTTACCAAACAGGTATCGATCAATATAATTTATCACTCACTTTGTAGCAGTCTTGACTTGGTTGCTCCTCTTGGGATGAAAATGCTTAAGCATAAATGTGCTTCTTGGTATACTGACTATACCCATGAGCTCGAATCTCTATAGTTATATCGAGGCTCTTGGTATTTTATTTGCAATTTTTCTGCTCATACACATTCTTTATCCCCCGCGCCCTCCTTTCAGAGGTTTAGATTCAAGAGATCCCCTTATTGTCTACTGGCCTACCATGCCTTCTCTCCACTTCAGCTGTCCACACTGTCTGGCTTGCTGCCTTCTGAACCTGCTCTGATCACTGGACTGCAACCTCCAATACCCTGTTGTCCTTTTGACTGTTGCAACATTGTTCTTATTTGTCCAGCCTGGTGCCAGCCAGAGGAGGATGGGCTTCCCCCTTGTGTCTGGTTTCTTCCTTGCCAGTGTTGCCTTTACTGACCCTGGGACTCTGTAAGCTAAAGTGCTTTGTGACGGTGCTTATTGTTCATCATCATTCTCTTTCAGCTGCTCCCATCAGGGGTCGCCAGAGCAGATCAACAGTCTCCGTCTCCTCCTGTCCTTCACATCCCATTCTGTCACCCCAACCACCTGTATGTTCTCTCTCACCACATCCATAAACCTCCTCTTTGGCCTTCCTCTTGCCTGGTAGCTCCATCCTCAGTATTCTTCTCCTAGTATACCCACAATCTCACCTCTGTCTCCTAATATACTCATTCCTAATCCTGTGTGAAATCTTCAGCTCTGCCTCCAGTCTTTTTGTCGGTGGCACCATCTCCAGCCCATATAACAGCTGGCTTCACTACCATCTTCAAGACTGAAAAGGAAGGTCTTAAGGTGACAAGAGTGCAGGCAGGTACCTTTTCTCCTCCCCCCCCCCACCCTGGGCCAGCAGTTCAGCGCAATGCAGAGTGTTAACTCATCTGCATTCACACATGTCCTGTGACCTTCATTCCTCTCTAGAGCATGCATCCAGATGGTCACACAGCACCATAGAATTTGTTCTGTACCCACGAGAGAATCCTAACAGTCATTTCCAGTGGCTTTCAGACACTCAATACCTTTTCCCCCATTAATTCTCACTCTGGCCAGGATACACTGACAACATTGGATGAACTGATGTAAATAATTAGCCCTCTCTCTCTGGCCCCAACACTAAAGTGTCTGATCCCCTACCTTGTTGAATTTGGTTCATTTTATACAGAAAAGCATTTTCAAAGTTCTGGTACACAAACAGTATTTCAAGATGTCAGTATGGCTGTGAATCTTTTAAAAACTGCCTTGCAAAGGACTAAACTTACCAGTCCAGATACCCATGAAGGTGCCAGAAGGCAAATCACAACTGGTTATTCACACAAAGTGAACCTGACTTGCTGTATTAGTAAAACTGAAACTATAGCTCTGCTCATACATGAGCTCTCCCTGCCCCCCCCAGAAAAAGGAGCTCCACTGGCCTACCATACCCTCCGTGAGACTCACTGTCTGAGCCACAGAACCCACTCTGGTTCCAGACACATCATTTTGTACCTTGCATCAACAACCCTGTGTCAGCCAGGGGAGGATGGCTTTCCCATGCAAGTCAAGTTCACCCCAAGGAATTTTGCACCTTTTTTCCCCCTTGCCACCATGGACTGACAATGCTGTGGTACACTTGACTCCTCTGTGACCTTAGAAGAGGTTCCCTAGATGTGGCAGCAGTGGATAAGAAATGTCTTTTCTGGATGGTACAGAAAGCCAGAATGGAACACTGTAGCAAACATAAGGGCTCCCAGCTAACCAGCAGTATAGAACCAGGGAATGGCTGTAGTAGCATTCCCTACTGGTATAGGAACCTAACCCCCTGTTGCATTAGGTTCTGGATTGGCTGGAGCTAATGACTCATTTGCATGCTTCAAAGTAGCTTGCCACAATCTCCCCTTCAGATTAAGCCACAACCATGGCACCAAGGAGACTCAAGCCTGCAGTGGCCAGGAAAGGTGCTTTTAGGTAACTCTGCCCCTCTATACCATATTAGGAAGTCCTTCCCAATTGTTGCTCTTAGTGGACATTACTGAGGCTTCAATGTACATGGATGCAGTCTAGCTTTCCTGAAATCCAAGGGATCTTAAAGCAGGTTGTGGATATTTAGCATTAACAACCATGGTGCACCTGGTTGAAGCCACTTTCCTATGAAAAGTAATGCATTAGACTGATAGCTTGAATGATTGTACAAGCTTCACAACTGACAGCAGGCTTATCCAAAAGCCCATTGACATATTCTACAATGAGGCTAATTATGGCAATGATCCTGGCTAACCTTCCCCACATTTGGCTCAAACTAAGCCTGGATAACTCACTTTAAGAGGGGCAAAAGAGCCACAGCAGCATACAGAAACTACATTCAGCAGGTACATAAGGTAGTGACAATCTCCCTCTGCAAGGGAGATCAGCCAGAGTAAGCACAGCAGGGTGCTTTAGGGCAGAGGATTGGTCAGATGCCCTGTCTGTCCCTATGTGGAAGGAATTTTACATTGCAAAGGGTCTGTTCAGTGCAAACGTGTACACACAATACCAGAGAACAGATCCAAGGTCACTCTCCCCATGCAGCTGACACTTACCAGACTGCCAAGGTATAGCTCCCTTTCATCACTTGTTTCCACTCACTTTTAACTCCCTTCTCCCAGTCATCCAAGAACATTGCATCTTGGTGATAAATTCTCAAGTTTTAGGGTATAACCTTCACTTTTGCACAACTGTACTATAATTTCCTTGCACACAATTTGCAATTCTAATCAAGTATTAGATAAGCAACAATTACATGATTTTAATGACAATTACATATCAGGCATTAAGCAACATTTCATAGGAACATCTTTATTCCACACCAGTCAAGCATTTGAAGGTAGGAGGTGGCCACATCAAACACTCCACAGTGCAAGGACACAGCCGAGTCTACACTTTTGTAAACTGCAAGTTAGAGCAGTCATGGAAGATCAATACAGCACTGTGACATGAGGGTAGCATGTTATGGGCTTACCCATACTTACCATTTCTCTTCTGTCCCACAGGGAGCACTGCAACACCCAGATTCCCATCATGGAACATCCTGAGGGATTATGAACAGCAGAGCACCAAGTGTTTCCTCATGTCATTCCACTGGGTAGAAGCAGTTGGGGGATTCTGTGTCAACTGTGTACATAACAGGCCAACAGCTTTGGTACAATTGTCCATGAGTGCTGTATAGTTAAAAAAAATAAACACTGCATGATACTGACAGACCCAGCATCATCTGACAAGTTACCAGTGTGGTGGACCTCAATATGCTGAGGACAGAACACAGCATGTATGTAGGCTGTAGAATCAGCTAGTAGAAAGCTTGACACCAGTCATTGAATTTGGCATACAGCATCTGTGCAGACACCCCAGGTCTGGAAACCAATACCTTCCCTCTGCTACTCGTCAGGGCATGCAGGTAGCAGCACCTGAAATTCCACATACTGGTAATTAGTTACCATGGAGAGGCACGTGGACTTCTGTTCAGATAGAGCATGGGCATATAGACACCAACCTAGCCACATTGCCCACACTACACCAAGATGTTTAGGGCAAACTATGGTGCCCAATTGTAAATCAAGACATCGGCATGTTGTGATGCATGCACGTCTTGACCAACATAGGCCAGTTGCTGGTGAGTTGGCAGGTTCAGGTTTCATCCCAGAAGGTACCCAGCCCCACTACCATTTCTCCATAGTGAATGGGCACTAAGGGACCACCCTGACTGACATTACAGATGTGAAAATCCTTGCCCATTTCTCCACCCTGACAGACAAACACAGCTATACTTCATCGCCACTTACTAGTCCCACCCTCCCCCTAAACCAAGGGTGCCAATATGCCCTGTAGAAGACATCTGCTACATAAAACAAAGGGACCATGGCAAAGGGGCAGAGGTGCTTCCCCCCCATTCTTACAGTTGGGGGGGGGATGTAGCACAGATGCCCCCTTACCCACACTTGATTAACCAACAGGATGCAACCTGCCAATCAGGATCACAGCTCACAAAGCACCAAGTCACTCAGGGTGGACAGATCAGGACACATAGGCCAGCACACAGGAATCCCTTCCATCTGAACCTCTGAAGAGAAGATCTGCAGAGAAGGGGGTGGGGGAGAAAGGACAAGCTGAACAGGAATCTACCATGGCAGCACAAGAATTATTGCAATAAAAACACCAATAGTCCCAGAATAACCAGGAGGCATCCCTCATGGACAGCACTCCAGTATAGCAATAGTGGAAGCAGGAGTGACAGCACCCACAAGATACTTCATCCAGAAGTCAATGCCACTGATCCCCACCACCCACCTCTACACCTCAGCCTAGTCAGGAAGCAACTAGCTACCCAACATCCAAGCCACACTAAATTATGTTCCAAACCTATGCCTAGAGTGACTCCCACACCACTGCTAGAACACCAATCCTCACCTACAGAGCCCTGCAGGTGATGGCTCTTCATCCCAATGTAGCTTCTCAGAAAAAATGTACCTGCCCCTGTAAACAAAGTACACGGGGGGGGTTGGAACCAAGAGATCAGACATTCTGGAGCCTTGTAACAAATCACCCAGTGCACAGGCAGCCATCTCTGCAACCTAAACCTCCAAAACACAGCAATGTGGAGCAGGGTGGGCAACAGACAAGATACCACCACAACTGCAACCCAGTTGTCCAACTATGATGGAGAAACCAGACAATGCCACTGATCCCCACCCAGAAACTACCCAAGGTCCCTAGAAGCTACACATCAACATGCACACTACCTCAGACACAGATAACCAAGTGTTCAAGTATTCAAATGCCATCATTGGCACATTAGTGGGGGACATTCACAAGCATATGCAGTCCCACCTCTAAGCCCAAACGAGTCTACCACCACATCTCCATTTCACAACCACCAAACCTCAGGCTGCTCACTCATCCTAGAAATACCTACATTTAAGCCATACACCCTCTAATTCAACTCACCACACCTCACCCTTGAAGGTGAGACACAAAGGACAGCATTCATACTTCGCCAAAACAAGCTCACAAACCACTTGCCTCTGACAATACCATCAACAAGTCTCTTGCCAGCTTCACACCTTCAATACCAACTCTGAAACTACTACATATTGCCTTGCCACTTCACACCAACCCATCATGTTTAAAATAGCAAAAAATCAAGCTCATCGCTACACCATACATCTAAACAGGAATCCAGTTACACCCATAACTTATACCAACAAACCCATTACATCCTCATACTCACCTTCAATGAATCTACAAGCAAACAGTTCACTACCACAACAAAACCACCCAGCATTTATGCTAGTGTTACCTTGGACCATCAAGGCCCAACTGCATTAGGGCCCATCCCACACAATCCAGCCACTTCCTTACATGTATACATGCAACCAGAACAGGTGCACTGCTCAGGTCATGACCTGCCCCAGGGTATACCCACAGGGTCACATTGTCATGGCCACACCTATCATACAGCCCCCCCATAGACCAGTTGGGCTCTCAATCCCATTTGAAACAACTCTACTACAAACTGAAAGGCACATCAAATCCTCCACACACCAAGACCAACTACAACCTCCCTGCCACACAACTCCATTGACATACAGCACACAGCTGCTATGGCTAAGCCATTTCCCCAGGCCCACACTGAATCAGAAACACCACACTGCCAGCACAGACCTTTAACAAGTACCCTTCCCTTCACACAGGGAAAAGGAACCACAACTCCACATCACACTACAAAGCAGCAGCACCACAAACACACCCCTACTCTGTGATTCAACCTCAAGGTTCACTACTCCCCCCCCACTCAGCATCACTAGTTAACAAGTCTAATCTCACCTTCACAGTCTAGCCAGCAAAGCCTTCCATGCAGTCACCACACTCCATTTCCATTGCTTTTCCTGCTACCATTAACTGGCAAGCCACTGCTCCACCTGCAAACAGCTCACAACACGGCATTCAAATGAGATTCAGCCTCTACATTCTGTACAGAGGTACCTTTAGCAGCTGCCTCACACTACACAGCTTAACCAACAACCTCAGTGAAGTTCCTCTTCAAGGAAAGGATTTCACCCCCACTGGCTCACCAATATTTGTATTCTATGACAAGACCTCATTAATACCACTTGTGGGGGGTGGGGGGAGGATGGCTGGAGTCTCCCGCTTTGCTCCTACTGCTTGGCAGGTGTGTCTCGTTGCTGAAGCACATTCGCAACTAAAGGCCTTAATTAGTTAAATTAAGACATTTCAATAGGTCTTCTAAAGGGTTGTCATGCAAAAGATAAGATAAGAACCCATATCAAGGCAGTCATGTGGCTCTGTGGGTTTATTCACTATGCCTGTGATCAAAAGGTCCTGTGTTTGCGTGCTGTAGCCAGCCAGAGTATCTGTATCACCCTCGGGCTCTTGAGTGAGGCTGTTAATCTTAATTGCTGTGGCTCACTCTTAACTTGGAGCATGAAATAGGAGAAGTACAAACTTCCCTGTCCCCAGGATGAATAACAATTATTGTTATTAAAAGCATCTGTACATTTATAAAACATTCCAAAACAATGACAGAATGTTGGAGGGCATGTGGTACAGATATGGCTGACCATTATCACATTTTTTGATCAAAGACTCTACGGAAAAAGTACTGAAAACCAAAATTAATTTCAGTTTTGAGCTAATGTATTTGGGAAATAAAACCTCCAGAGCTGGTTGGCTTCCCTAAGGGGTACATGTTTAAGTTAATGTTGGTAGCCTCAAAAAAAAGCAATAACAAAAAATGGTTAATTCAAGACTCCCCCTCACAATGGGATTGGTTTAATGTCATGCATAACATTTATGTGATGGAAAAATTGACATACACTTTTGAGACTCAAACTACACAGGTTTGTAACATGTTGGAAAGGATGGATTGAGTTTGTGATGCCACTTAGATCGGATTTTAACTAACTTAGTTTTAAGGATGTATTGCCCTCCCTCTAATTCTCCCCTGCATTTACTTCCATTATAAAAGAATTATTGTGCTTTGTTAATCTTCACCTTTTTTCTTTTATTAACATGCTTTTTACTGTAAGCATTGTTTATTTAATCACAAAAAGCAGATGTTTAATGTACAAGTTGTTTGTTTACAGAATTCCTCAATAAAAAGAGAATGATATATGAAAAAAAAACCTCCCCCGTGGGGGTGAACGAGGTGCTGATTATTAAGAGCATTTATATGTTAGTATTTCTAACTAATGATATATATAAAATATGGAAATCAAAATGATCGAGGAAATAACCAAATGACACGTCTTTTCCATTCTTCTTTCAGTTAACTTGCCCCTATAGCAGTACTTCATTTGAACTTTTGCATCCTCCCATTTCTAACACAAAACAAGTCTCATCAAAGCACTTTCATGGTTATGGGACATTTCTCCCCAATTTATAACTTCATCATTGCTTCGTTCAGGTGTTTGTCTCGCTGTCTTGCGGAGGATTCAAACAACTTCAACGGTTAGAGAAGATATAGAGTTTCATTTCATACCCTCATTTCCAAACTTCTCCCATTCAGATACAACCTTATATTATGAATGCGTAGTTTCAGAAGAACTTACACCTACAGCATGTTATGGCACGCACTTCGTGAATGCTTGCCATTTAGAAATGGCCTTCATATCTGAGGCAGTTGCATCCTGTTTGTGGAGGATCTCAGGTATCTTGCAGAATCCCAGTTTGCGATACAGATGAGAATATGGCTGTATACTTTGGAGAGGTTAGGTGAAGCCCATGATAGTAGGCCATGAGCTGGAGGGGGGATCCCTTGAAAAGCAAACCTTTTGCAAATGTTGACACCGGTGACCTTCCAATGATCACCATGCACTTCTTCTCATCGACCTGCATAACTGGACATAAAAGGACAGAATGGTGGAGGAAAGCATCGGGACCTTCTGAGGGCTACAAAAAAAACAATACAAGTTAACGACAATGTCATTATCATATGGAAATAATTTGTGGTAAAAGTTGGCCAAAGTTCAGTTTTTCAATTTAAATTTTAAATTGAATTCAATTCACCATAGCATGCATGATAACATCGTACTGACATACAGGGTGGTAGACGTCACTTTCCAAAAATGTCAGTCCTCAAGTAAATCTCACCTTAAGGAATGTGGACTGGAGCCTCGCCGCAGGAGCCCAGCTTCTTAGGTGGTGCACTACCAGATGGGAAGGGATGTGCAAACGCAAACAGGGTCCTCCACTGGTCTGACACCAGTGCCACATGAAAAACCCTGACATTCTTAAACATCCCTCCTCCTACATGAAGAATCAAATATTACAATGATGATATGACAAAACCAATCGATAAACTGTGGTCTCACCTCCATTCAAAGT
>JAACJT020003288.1:0-10187 GCA_009936485.2 Gymnarchus niloticus | reverse complement strand
GGGGGGGCGCCCGCCGCGCCGCCGGCGCGGCGGCGAGCGCGCGGGGGGGGGGGGGGGGGGGGGGGCGGGGGGGTGGGGGGGGGGGGGGGGGGGGGGGGGGGGGGGGGGGCGCAGATTTGTCTGGGGTGTTTTGGAGAAACGAAGATGAGCCTGCTTATTCTGGACTGAAGATGACCCTGGGAGGGGTGGAGGAATGACGCAGCAGAAGTGCGACACCCGTGGTGCCTGTCAGAGAACATCAGTTTTCTCGACTCCCAGCTTGCAGTACTGTGCTGTAGCCGTAGGCAACAATCTCTGAGGGCAACTCAGACCATTTATTACACAAACCCCCATACAAAATGTCATCTGTCTAAGTTTTTTTTATTTGGATAAGAGTGCATTTTTTAATTTAACTCCCGCTGTACTGGTCTATATGTCCAGTAAAGAAAGCTTGATTCTTGGAGTGTTTCATTGAAAACAAAGAAAAATAACCCATGTGGGTAGGGCACACACTAACCTTTTTCCATAGATTAACGTCAAAGGAACCCTTGCATCTTTTTTTTATTTCAAATTGTACCAAAAAGCAGTAATATCCTGGGAACTATAAGGCTGAGAAAGGACACAGTTGGAAATCTTTCCTTATGCTGTGCATAGCAGTTATTATGCTAATGCTGAAATTTTTCAGTTTTAGTAAACATTTTAATCTGGAACCCCCCGTATCAGAGTAGGACTCTGACATTAGTTGAAATTGCACGCTGTCCAAAGGCCTAGATACAGTAAATAAACAGTACAACACGTATGACGTCACGTGATTGCCGTGCAGAACATCTACGGTTTTTCTTGTTCTTTTACACCAGGGGTTTATGGATGGGCTCTGTAGAGGTTATGTCCTGAAGAACGCGGACTGTTGGTCTCTGTTCCCCATCATCCAGGTGTCTGGGAGTTACCGGACCCTTTTAAAACACGGCAAGTTGACCCTGCAGCAATCCTATTGAGCATTTGGCACGATCTACAGCCATCACCAAACAGCTGTGTCCCTAGATGCAAAACAGCTATAACCTTGACACATTCTCTGGAATACACAGCCAAAAAAAGGCCAGATGTGCTGGTTTTCTGCCACGCATCCTTTTAAAATGGACAATTTTACAGTGCAAAAAATTGCAGGTGTTTAAGCACATTAAGAAGGTTGTAAAAATTACTGTACAGTTCCGAGATCTCACAGGTGAGTAACTTGTATGAGGCAATTAAGGCTGCGTTTGTGTAAAAGAAAAGTCAGAGGTGCAATCTGGTGGAGTCATTCCGTTGTACCCTTGAAAATGGTTCTGGTTTAGTGCTGAGCGTTAATTATAAATTAGAGCATATTACAAGAGGGACTAATGAAGAACACAGGTGGCTTTGTGTTTTGGTCATGTTGCTCTCAAGAGGACCCTAACACCTCCTGTTTCTGTCATTAAGTGAAGGCAAGGCGGCTACACAGGCAGTCTAAAACAAAAGATGACGTGCAGCCAAGCGATTAAAAGGCACCATCAGCGGTGGTACTGTGAGCTGAAATACTGCCACACGGCACTCGACTCAAGGCTGATACTGGCGCGTGCTGCACATACGAACACAGCTCACTCTGATAATTGGCTATTCTGGCTAACTGTTACTACATTTTTAGGGAATCCCCACTCCCCTGCCGACACAGGTGATGGTTCCCTCCTATGTTCTACTTCATTCTTTCGGTCGGCAAATGTATCCACGGGACACGGGCATTTTATGGGTGCCCTCAGGATATTTCAGACAGGAGAACGAATCAACATCCAGAACAGTTTGTCCTTCTAACTTAGAACTAAACTGCAAACCTATAAGCTTTGAAACACTGATGCTAATCTCTCCTGTCATATGCAAACACACACACACACAGACACACACACACACAAACTGCAGACCTGCTTTATACTCCCCATACCATCAACACGTTAGTACAGGAGCTTGTCCCCTGATCTCGCCGCTCCACCAAAAGGTCCACGCCCTCGCTGTGTTTTAGCTCTCGATTGCTGAACACGGTGCTGAAAGCCTATGGTCTTCAGAAGCTAATCCCCTCAGCATAAATTCAAATATCGAAATCTCAGAAATCCAGAATTATTTGCTGAAGGGACATGTTGATGCGATTCCTTTTGTGCTCAGAACTCTTCATTGACATCCAGTCCTAAAACAAAACTGCCTACACCCATGGAGCCGCTCACAATCACTGGACCCTGGGCTAGACTCTGGCTGTGGCCACTGAGGAGCTAATGACACTTGGTAGAGTAATCTGACTCAGTGTATATCCAATAGTAGAAGTGCCTGCGGTTAAGATTATTCAATAACCAGAGCAGAGTGAATATCAACAATGCTTATTATTGGGATTTCGCTGATGTTCAGTGCCAGACGCTATGTTACTTTCTGTTGTCAATAAAGACTCTCACGGTTGTCACTGTGAACAAACCTGTAATACTGAAGCAGGGAGATGTTACTATTATTGGGAATCGTGTTTCAGGGCATGAGGAAAATAAAAAAAAACGGTCAAACCCGTCTTAGTCATGCCTTTGAAAGGGTCAAACACATCTTTATCATAACTTAAAAGGGTCAAACGTGTTAGACATGTCTTAAAAGGGTAAAACATGTGTTAGACATGTCTTAAGCACTGGCCAAACAAATCTCTGTCACAGACTATAAAAGTAGCCTTTTCAGTTCCTGCTGTTTAACGTACAACAAGCTCAAAATGATGACAAATGCTACGTGGTTACAGATATGACTACTGGGTGCTCAACGCTGTTCCTTCATTCCCTCTGTCCTTTAGCTATAGGCATACACATTTGTTTTGCACAAGTGGGCTGTATGATTTACTGTACAGGTGTACTTCTGCCAGTCTTGCCAAGGTGACACACAACCAGATTGTGGAACCTTGTTCGTGGGTGGCGATTCTATGGGCATAAACACCTTGTTGATGAGAGAGGTCAGAGAAGAATGGCCAGATTGGTTTGAGTTGAAAGAGGGGTTAGAGTAATTCAATTAGCAACTCTTTACAAAGAGTTCTGAGCAGAAAAGCAACTCTGAACACACCAAACCTGAAGGTGGATGGGATACGACAGCAGAAGACCACATCAGTTTTACTCCTGTCAGCTAAAAACAGGAAACTGAGGCTAGAGTGGGCACGGGCTCACCAAAACTGGACAGTGGCAAATTGGAAAAGCGTTGCCTGGTCTGATGAATCTCAATTTCTGCTGACATGTGGATGGTAGGGTCAGAATATGATGTCAACAGCATGGATCTATGGACAGAACTGGACTTGAGTCTACTGTGTTCAGGCTGGTGATGGTGGTGTAATAATGTGGGGAATGACATACATTTGGCCCACTAATAGCAATGAAGCATCATTTAAATGCCACTGCCTATCTTTTATTATTGCTGCGGACCATCTGGGTCGCTTTATGGCCACTATTTACCAATCTTCTAATGGTTACTTCCAGCAAAATAATGAGCCGTGCCACAAAGCACAAGTCACCTCAATCTGGTTCTGTGAACATGACAGTGGGTTCAGTGCACTTCAGTGCCCTCCTCATTTACCAGATCTGAATCCAGTAGAGCACATTTGGCATGTGGTAGAACGGGAGGTTCACACCATAAATGTGAGCCCAAAACATATGTTGCATTTACACGATGCAGTCAAACCAACAAGGAGCAGGACATCTAAGGAATGTTTCCAGCATCATGTTGAGTTTATGCCACCAAGAAACAAAGCCATTCAGAGACCAATACGAGGACCTACACTGCATGAGAATAATGTTTCTACTAAAGTGGATGGTGAATTTATTTTCCAATTTGTAGATTAAAGTATACCTTTCAAATTGGGCAAGATGGTCCAGGGTAAGACAGAATTTCAAAAAATTAAATCTGCCAAGCTTACAGTAAAGATGTATGTACATGTACAGGAGCTACTCTGTACATCTTCAATGTATTCACTGTACTTTTAAACATGTGTAACAAAAAATTATATTTTTCTAGTACTACTGTATGGGGCATGGTGGCTTAGTGGTTAGCACTGTTGCCCAACACCACAGGGTTGTGGGTTTGAATTCCATCTCTGTTATGCATGTATGGAGTTTGCATGTCCTCCCTGTGCATCCTGGGTATACTCTGGTTTCTTTCTGCAGTCCAAAGACAGGTGACTTAGGCTGACCAGTTTCTCTAAATCAACCGTAGGACATGATTGCATGCATGTGCCCTGTGGTAGCTTGGCATCCTGTCCAGAGTGTATCCTGCTACCCTGACCAGGATAAGCAGTTTAAAAAAAAATGGATCACTAGAGATATTAAACTCATGGCAAATAACATTTTCTGCTCTTTATTCCAGGAGGTGCCACCAGCAGTTCAACATATTACATGGTTTCATTTTAAAAACATCCCAAAACACCAACTGATGATCAACATATTGTCTATCATCAATGAATATTCAACACAAACGTGAAAAAATAAATCTGTGTTTATTGATGTTAAGGATAGTGAGTTGACAGTGTATGAGCCTATATTCACTAAACAGTGAATTTGACTCTGTGAAAGGGTAGCGATGTTCATAGATAAGATCAAATGAAATTGAGTAAACTGACATTCCAGTTACTGATCACTTGCTTTCTCACTTGTGCAGCGGCCTTGAACCCAGGCCACTGTGACGAGTGTCAGAGGCGATCAACAAAAGCAGGAACTTGGACGCTCCGTCAATGTTCTTGGCCCAGGCTCTCCTCAGACAAAGGCAGGAACGGGGGCTTAAGAGAGGAGCGTGTTGGGCTTCCTGTGTTTGCATGACTCGAGCTTGGGGGGGGTCATGGAGGTGCCGACTCATTCACAGTCATGTGGCGATGGGGGGAGGAGGGCGGCGTGGTCCCGTGGCCTCCTGCTTGGAGTCGAGAGATGGCAGGGTTGGTCCCGCTTTTGTACCCCCTGCCCCTCCTCCCACTGTCAGAGAGACAGATTACCCCCTAGAAAGAGGAGGAACCCAGTGTGTTGGCCTGCCCCCTCCCAAGCCAGCCCACATCCACCACCACGCTTTGTTAACTGGTTTGATTAATTATGAAGGGGGGGTGTAAGGACGAGAAAGTGGGGGGGCGAAGTCAGAGAGGTGTTGGCACCATGACATGCTGCTCTTTAATAATATTTATGCTGTCCTATTAGTGCTACTGCTTTATTAATATTATTACTTATACCACCTTCCTATTAGTGCTGCAACATTATTAATATTCCAATTTAATATTATTTATACTGTCCTCCTCTTAGCACTGCTTCCTTATTAATATTGTTATGCATACGCTGTGATATTACTATTACTATTCACTCTCCTCTGTTAGCACTGTCAGTTAAACCCTACAGAACTCTGGACGGATCTTCAGCTTCTCTTAAATGTGCACAATTCCCCATTACCTACCCACTGTGGTTCTAAAGCATTTCAAGTTGGGGGGCCAGTTGTCCCATTGGGGGGACACATAAGAAAATAAATACAACCTGACATGCCATTAAAAAGACGATTATCGGTGTGAAATCCGTACGAGCGGGGGGTATCAGCTTACGCTTAGTCTCGCGGGTATAAAATAGGCAAATAGGAAGAACGTTACTTGACTCAAGTTTGGTTATTTCCAAAAAATGTAATATTAATAAATGTTTAAATGAGAAACTCCCAATGTAGCTATAATGTTGAACTTTAGGGAAAAAATGAAAAGCAAATTGGAAATATTTATTACATTTATAAATATTTAATTTGAGAAAAATTACGAAAATGCTCTGTAATAATATATTTTATATTTATGGAAAATTATATAAAAATTATTTAAATTTAAGTTGTGTACAGCTGTGAAGGCTTAATCTAAAGTTAAGCTACTAACATGTACAAGCCTGGGCATATTTTAAGAGAACATTTTTGTAGGGGGGACTTGCTAGTTATGTTCTGAAACACCATCGTCACTATCGGCAAAGTAAAATCTTCCCTTCAAACTGAAATTTCACGGGGGTCTAGCTACAATATTATGATCCGGGTACGGTAATGTGTGAGACACTGAACGCAGAATGTCCAAGTGCTTGCATACTTATATTCTTATAAGTACTTACTAGATTAACAGTGGTCTAGGATGCTTCTAATGAAATTCAGTACCTACTGTGAACCCATGTGTTCTCGGACGCACCCTGTGTCATATCTACGGGGGCATGTTGAGAGCCAGGGCTATTTTTGGGGGGTCACCAACCACCACTGAACCCGCCTCAATGGTCATAGCGATTGAGACCACCTCAAATGAGCAACATCAAAGGGTCTCCAACACAAATCGTACCGTTGCCATTTTTCACCTGAAGACAAGCTACTGCTTTGAAAGTGGAGCAAACACTGAGGGCTCGTTCTTTGTCATGACCCTGAATAGCAAACATGGTTAAATCACAACCTGGGCCATTCGAGCCGTAATCCTTGGGGCACACGCTCCTCGTCACGAGGGCGTGTTTTCGCAGCACTTAAAACGAGCATGGAGACGTATCGTGGATTACCAGCCCTAACTGGAAATGAGAGAGTTTATTTCAAACCAGTGTTCTGTCGGGGATGGCGAGATTGCCGTGGAGCCAGAGCTGCACCTTTTCCCGCCCACCCGAAAGTCCGAAGCCCACGCTGTGTTGGCTTGAAAAGTAATTAAAGGCACAGTGCTGGTGAACCAAAATGCGATTTGGGCTGTGTCAAAGACCCTGGAAAAGGGTCCTTCTGATCACTACCCTGCCATGGAAACACGAGTCAGAGCATTTGGGTCCCACTGCTCACCCGATCTCCAGCACTGCCTATCCCTGCAGTCCGGGCTCACGTGAAGCATAGAAATGCCATCAGAGGACATCCAGGGTGACTGGCTTTGGAGTGACAGATTGGTGAGTGAGTTTTACAAAGTCACTCTGGTTTTGTGGCGAAACTGAACTGTTTCTGTTTCTGGTTTCTGGACCTGGACCACAAAGTGAGGTTTATCCAAAGTGTGTTGGAGCTTTATGAAATGCCTGTGAAATGGTTCACCATAAATTAATATGCAAAAGTAAATACATTGTTATTTACTGAGAGGCTACAAGAACAAATCGGCTATTTGACAGTGATGAGCTTTCATCCCATGCAGGGTATAGGCCGGACTTTTGCCCTGGGTTACCTGGGACAGGCTCCAGACCTTCTCACAAGCCGGTACTGGATTAAGAGTAGAAAGATGGATTGATTAACAATTAGAGATGACATCTCTAGCAGAACTATTATAATTGTCATTGGGAATTGTTTTCCATACTGTAATATGCATTATACAGAGCCTCTTGTCTGCACTGATTCTCAAGAACTTCAGAAAGTAACAAAGCTCACTCCTGAATAGAAGGAACTGCATGACAGCGATTCCTTCATCAAAGCACAGGCAATTAAAGGCGTTACCCAGGAATTACGGCCAAACTGTGAACGCCAGTCAGGCCCATATCAGAAAAATAGCGATGCGATCAACAGAACCACTTGGCGCCTGATTACCAGCCGTGGCGCCGCCGGCGCAGAGGCTGCGAGACAGTATGCCGCTGTGGGAATTTTAATTTCACGAGATGCTGGGTATGGCTCATCCATCATTTCAGAATGAAGAGAAAGACCGAGCAGCTAAAGGACTGGCCAGTACGACAGTTGTAGCTTGAGAGACCAGGTAACAACAACCAAGATGATGTGGAGAAGCCGAGAAAATGTGGAACAGGAAACCCAGAGCAACATGGACTCAACACGTACCTCAGGCTAACAGCCACTTAGCAACGAGGCCCGCCTCACTACTGCCTTACTCTGATGGAAGAAGTCGCGTCACAAATGGTACCAGCCAGCCTTACGACACAAGCTGACTGCATTTCATTCTAAAATTTAAAACAGTGAGACGAGCCACACAAATTCCGTTAACGACAGCTAATTACCATAACCTACTTAACCTCAGTTTCTCATTAAAAGCACAAAATTTAAATTTTCTAGAAATGACAAGAAAACGTCTGCGTTTTCAATAAACTTGGTTGTCGCTCTGCTCAAGAATTGTCTTGCGTGTTTGCGTAGTTGCAGCCCTCTCAGGTCACAGCCTTTCTCAATGACTGTCACCACAATTGAGTCCCATTGGTGTTTTAATCAACTGAAGCTCGTCTTGTTTTGCTCAGTGCTTAAGTCATTAAATTCCTCCAGCAAATGGCAATTCGGAGGGTCTCCTTGAAATACTTTTCTGGGCTTTTTATTTAAACCAGCCCGTTGAAAGTCAGACCAATTATTCCACTGAGCTCAGCTCTCCACTAATCATACAATGCCCTTGATTATGTCATTATCCCTTATAAAAGGCCGTCACTATCATTAGGATTTCGCTCATTAGTCAGGAAGCAGTGCTGGACAACAGAAGGCTCAGCATATGGTAAAGAGTAGGGGAGAGGGCGAGTCCCTCAAAGCCACGAGATGACCACGCAATCTGTAGAGGCTGGGCAGTTGCCTAGGCCTGACAATGTGAGATCTGAGGAAGTCCCACCTCTCTGCTCCCTCCATACTGCACCACGGGGCCATATCATGACTGTAGACCATGTTCGCCAACTCCACCCACCCTAACTGGAGATCTCCACACAGACATCAGTGATCTCGGTCAAGACCGTAGCTTCCCGCTGTCCCACAAGGCCGAAGTAGTGAGTGATGTAAGGCTCCCTCTGACCAGAAAGATGTTACGCAGGCTGGGGAGAAAGAAATTAATTTGTCTGGGTGTGGGAAGAGAGGACTGCAGAGAAACTACAGGCATTTTGGCAGATGGCACAAAGGAAGTGCTACAGGTGTCAGGCTCTGGGAAAGGCCAATGACCAACTGCGTTTTTTGGGAGCTAAAGGAAAAAATTGGGCCCAATATGTTCAAAAATAAGGCCCAGGTGAAATAATGAATCCCCTCCCCCATCCTGCTTCCACCAAATCAGATCAAAATGTCACTGACCTGTAGTTACATCAATGACATGTTTTATTTAATGAACTAGCCCAAGCATTACATGGGAATACGCATAATTAATATACCAGGCAGCACAAAGACACCTTGTAAAAGTGCTACTCCAGACAAATGCCCCACAAACGAAGAGAGAATGCAAATGAGTTGGGCCATCTCCCATTAGCTTTAACCTTTGGTCTTCTCAAAAACCCCCCTTTAAGTGCAAACTTTCAGGTAAGCTGTTGTAACGCCTTGTCCAGAAGAACGGGTGCAGGCACCCATAGGCCAGGTAAGTTAAAAGGCTGCAGAAAACACTGACAGGTGCTCCTTAAATGCCCAGCCCTGACTTTTGCAGTTTGTCGCTTCCTCTCCCCATCCTTAACTTGCCGTTGCACTTGAGGCCAGGAGAGCAAGGAGGAGCTATTATTAGAACGTCGGCAGTGATGGCGTCCGCGCCCGAGAGATGGGCCTGGCAGCAAGCCAGGGAACCCAGGTGGAACTGCCAGCGTCCCGGGGGAATTCTGTAGAGAGATTCCTGAGGAGAGCACGGCGGTAGGCCGATGTGGATCCGAGGCTTTCAGCATGTAAATGACATCGCCCCACACTGATAAGGGGCCTCTCCGACACTGTTGCTTCTTAACATTTCACTCCTCATACCCACTTCTGAATCCAGCTGTCCCACGCAGAGCCACATGCTTAACAGCAGGACTGACTCAGTTCTACCCCCTGCGTGTCAGACAGGTGAAGATAGTTGTTTCATAGCAGCCAGCTGATTTACCTCAGAGTGGAAGTCCTACCTGTCACTACTGCCTGCCTGGTTGGAGCCCCATTTCAAAGATACCAAACACAAGGCCATTTTCCCTATAATGCTTTTCACTTGGGCCTTTGCTCCGCATTTCTGTCATTTTGCTTTATATAAGAATCTGTACAGATCACTGGTCCACCCTATCAGCTTCTCTCCCTTACAGGTAATTGCTTCACGCCAGCTTCTTGGCCTCGTTAATTAAGTACAAGTGGGGAGGTATCGTGAGCCGAAGGAGCAGACCTTCATTGTGCTGATTGTACCTGTTACAGCTGCACTCTGAGTGGCTGGAGATGGATAGACGTGATCAGTAGAGCAGCTTATAAGAAGCATGGTTGGAGCCTTTTGTCCTGGTTCAGTTTGTGTGTGTGTGTGTGTGTGTGTGTGTGTGTGTGTGTGTGTGTGTGTGTGTGTGTGTGTGTGTGTGTGTGTG
>JAACJT020003286.1:0-10190 GCA_009936485.2 Gymnarchus niloticus | reverse complement strand
TATCCATCTCATCTTCTGCCGTCCCCTCTTCCTTTTGCCTTCAACCTTTCCCAACATTAGCGTCTTCTCCAGTGACTATTTTAGCCTCTCTTTTTTTGTCTCGGACTTTAATGAGATATTATCAGTTGTATCATCCGTCGTGTCACGTAAGTTATGATTTGACGCCGCTATAATAGAAACATTTAGCGCTCTTTTATTGGAAATGAAGCGCCAGCAATATCTGTTTACATAATGACGTAAACAAGTAATCAATTAGTAAATTAGTTGGCAACTATTTTAATAATCGATTATATCGATTAGTCATCGCAGTCCTAAGCCTTATTACTGCTAAAATTGATTTAGTAATTCAATATTTGTTATACAGTTTTTCTGATTCATTTATAAGAAAAAACAAGTGGTACCACCAGTACTTCTAATGCTATTTTTCATTTATTATATATTTACAGTTTATGTGTTAGTCATATGTCAATCGGTATTTTTGGTTGAGTTTTTTTACGTCTATTTGTTTTGAATACTTAAAATCTGAAGCAGTAATCCAGTGGTCATTTTTTATAGTGCCACTTTACTGTTTGTGTGAACGAATTATATTTTTTCCTCTCACTTAACTTTTTTCCAGGATTTCATGTTTGTATTTCTTTGTTTCACAGGAAAAGGAAGCTAACCATTTCTTTGAACACCACAGATGGTGGACAGCCAAGGCGGGAAGTCACCTGTCACAGGCGAGGTGTGTTGTACTTATTTATTTTGAAATTTGTTGCAAATGATAAAAGCTTTTCTAGTGTAAGGTTTATAAGGAATCACAGTAAAATGCAACAAGTGGTGACATTTTTATGCTTCCTGAATGAGCTACTGTAAGGTCCATGCTCAGAATGACCTCTGACCTCTGAGCACGACAGCGGGCCAGGGGTGCGAAATTTTAACGGGGACCCAATGGGAAAGTCATGGGGGACGGGGAGCTCTTCCCAAGGACGCCAGTCCTGTGCACCCCGCCCACACGGGCCGGGAGAAAGGGCGCCACCTAGGCGTTTTGGCACCTTCGGAAATTCGCATAAATTCCGTGTTCCACAATTCCAACAGAGACCCTAAGGGAAAGTTTCCGGGCATGAGGAGAGGTTTCAGACGGTGCAAGTTTGACGCCGAACGGCCGACCCGTTCCCGAGTCACGGCACTGTAAAGGTGTCCCAGCTCCGTCCCCTTTTCTGACAAAGTCCCACTTTGTGCGACAGAGGACGGTGTGTCAGGGACAGAAGGAAGCCCCAGGTGGCTGCGAGACGGCCACCCAGTAGGTAAATCTGGTCGCTCTTTAAGATTCTGGGGTCTGTTCTGTGCTGGGAGCAGGCCCTATGCCTCCTTTGCTGTCTTCCCCGCTTTGCGCGGATATTCAAAAAATAAAGAAAAATACTTCCCCTGGTCCAAATCTGGCCAGATCGGCCCACGTCCTAATTTCTGCACCCCCTTTCCAACAGTGGTGTCAGACCACACCCATTCCCTTCCCTTAGGGGAGAAACTGAGGTGTGCGTGGACGGTCACTTTGACTCAAAATCACCTAATTAAAACAAAAAAATTGGAATGGGATCATAACGACAAAGTTGCTCAGGACATCACAGCCTTCACGTGGATATGTGTTTCATGCATGTGAGATAAAGTATGAGCGAGTTATTCATTTTGGAAACAAAAGGCAACCACCCATTGCCAGGCCACTTCCAACAGGGGTGTTTGGCGGAGTCGCAGGCCAGCCCAGGGTGTGCCAAAGTCAGCCAGCAAGCGGATCCAGCCCGCCTCGGTTCTCAGAGCAGTGTAGGTGCACCAGAGGGGTACCGGCGTAATTTTGAAAACCTGCTTTTTGAAAATTTGAGAACCAGAAGATTCACTCAGGGGACAGTCAGAGGCTGTTGCCCAGGAAGGGTGAATTCTATATCGGACACTTTTGGGGTTCAAGGGGCCCCAAGTCTGGATGTAATTTTCGGACAAAATCCTCAAAGTTTTTCTCCTTGCAGGGAAAGCAGTCCTTGGTTGGTTCGAATGAGGGAAGGCAGGCTCCCAATCCCTGCAGTCCCTGGGAAGGCCGACAAGGGAGGCCTGTGCGTGACGCACCCTCAGAGCGTGGCCGAGGCACGTGCCTCTCTCCTAACCCCCCTGAACGAGTGCTGGCGGGCAGCCTTGCAGGGACCGAGTCCCCAAGTCTGGATGGCATTTTCAGACAGGTTCCCTTCCGCTTGGAGGGAAAGCAGTCCCATGCTGCAAACCTGACCGACAGGCAAATGTGACCCACCCTGGGAGGGCCCCTGTGGGTCGGGCGGTGACGCCCGATGTTCAGGCAGACGGTTCCTGTACCTAATGCTGGTCTACAAGTAGAGGATGAAGCCTGAATCAGGGCAACAGTTAAACTGAGGCAGGAGAGGAAGTGACAATGACGGAAACAAAGGATCGTCATCATTATGGTCATTATGCTTGAAGACAGAACTTGTAGATCAGGAATTCACCCACACTGCATGTTATTCTAAGGTACAAAACACAGTACAAAAATGTTGATAACTGCGTTCATTTATTAAAATTGGTGCAATCAGCCTCACCCATCCTTAAGCACAGGTATAACAAAGCTTGTAGGGTGAACTACTATAAAGTACTGAACAGCTGCACTAGAACAAAAGAATATTAAAGCATTTAATTATTACAGAAGTAAACCTGTACAAACCACTGTAAAAGTGCAGTTAATGAGATCTGACTTGAACTAATAACCAAATGCCAAAACAGGACACTTTAAAATGTTCATAACTGCTAAATCAAACATATAATAGTGCATTAAAATTTATTTAATACATTCATTGTGGTAGTCAGACAATCAATCTCTATTTCACGGTCATTTCTGTGTTGTGTTTTGACTTCAAATATCTACGAAAATAATTAGACAGAGAACCAGGTATGACTATAGTTTCTTTACTGAAAGGTCAGGGTTCACAGGTCATCACAACAAGTTGAGAAGGGAGGAACCCCAATCAAACGATACATGGCAATTTAAGCACTCAAAATCAACCTTCCTACCTTTATTCTGATTGGTTACATATTCCGTTGCTAAGCAATTGACATCACAGGTATACATCCCACTGTTCTCACCCCTCACCATTTCTTCTGAAAAGCTGACTTCAGCTGAAACCTTCTGTCTCAAGGGCACTTCCTTTCTCACACATGAATTGTATGTTTACATCTGAGGCTACTCACTTCTAAACCCTGCAATTACCGTTTCACTTTTATCATGTCTCCCATTACGCTCAGAGCTTTAATATTGTAAATATTAGCTAAGCCGTCATTATATTCTAAGCCATTGCATTGTATGATTTTCGGCTAACCTGTGATCTGGGTTTTTACTTAAGTTCAACTAAGGATCAACACTTTGTGGTTAAAGGTGTTATCTTTGTCAGCACATTCCGACCACCTGCCTTACACTGACTGCATGTAGTCTTCCAAGTCACAAGCAGCTCCTTCTATCTACTCAAAAGCTATTGCATATATGATATTGATACTTAATCAATTATTCATTGATGCATTTATCATGATTAAGTAACATTGCTCTCTTCAACATATTGCTATCTTCAATTTCATTGTTCAGCTAATTGCCTTTGCAGAACCCTATTTTCTGGACACCTGGTCGTATCTCTTCCTGAGCTGTCTGATTACAGATGTCTGCAATCTGCAAAGCATCCATTCTTATCAACATTTCAAGTCCACCTGGCTGTAGCCCAGCCTATTTCTAAGTCAATAGACTTGTTGTTTTTCCAAACTTGTTGTTTCTACACTCTTCACAGCCTAACTATACAGCTTGACATCTATCCTATCATGCACCAATGTGCCTGAAAAGCTTTAAGTAAATCGTTAATTAATTTTTCTCCCACATTATAGTATGGTAGAAATAACAGCAAATTTAACAATGACAAAGACCATTTGTTGGTGATTGTGTAGAACAATGATGAAAAACATGGAATCGCCTGTGATAATAATGAGAAAATGGTTCACACTGCAATCCAGAAATCACAGCAGAACTTTAGTTTACAGACATCATTGTATATTTCTAAATGAGGTGATTTCCAAGATGATGGTATGAGTGCAAATACTGATAAAAAAAATGCATAGTGTTGAAAACATTCTTTCTTTGAGTTCATGAAATCCAGCAGGCACCAATACAATCTCTTTTACTTCAAAATCTGACCTCCCCAATTCAACCCCCCTGCCTGCCCCTTCTCACCCCGTTATACTAAAATTAAAAAGTTTGTGACATCGTAATTGATCTGAGCTTGAAAAATTGTCCCACACTCGGCACAGCTTTATGGTTTTTGACCTGAGTGTACTCTATTGTGTTTTTGTAAGTCAATAAGGTATTTGTAGCCCTTCCCACATTCACTGTAGCTGTACGGTTTCTAATCTGAGTGAACAGCCTGGTGTCTGTTTACACTAAAAAGATATTTAAAACTCTTCCCACATTTACTGCAGATGTATGGTTTCTCATCTGAGTGAACAGCCTGGTGTATTCTTAACGTATAAAGCCATTTAAAACTCTTCCCACATTTACTGCACACATACCGTTTAACATAATGGATCTGTTGGTGAGATGTTAAACTCCTTTGCTTTGAAAAATTACTCCCACACTGTGCACAGGTGTATGGTTTCCCACCTGTGTCAATTTGCTGATGTTTTGTAAGGCCTTTCGGGCTTTTAGAACCCTTTCTGACACTAGCAGTCACAGACACCCCATAAGGTTGTGAAGCACTTTCATCAGTCTGGATCACTTCGGCACTTGTGGTCACAGACACCCCATAAGGTTGTGAAGCACTTTCATCAGTGTGGATATCAGCGCTGTTGACAGCTCCTCTAAAACTGCATTGTGTTGTCATCACGTCCTTCGTTAAGTTGTCATTGTCGACGTTACCCACGTCTGTCTTCATAAACTCCTGGGCCTGTAACTGCAAAGGCTTTCCTGCCCAAACTTCATCCATCTCTTCTTCACACTGTTTATGTAACAGACCAGACATGCCATTTGAATCTGCTGACAAAACACTCTGGATCTCAGTGCTACCGCACGGCTGGAGAAAAACAGGCTCAAGCTTTATACTATCTGCTACATCAGGTTCTGTTTTAATTTGACTAGCATCCAGATGAGACAAGAAGCCCATCTCTTCAGAACTGGAACTCCACACCTTAAAACATCCAGTATAATCAAAGTGCTGACTGTCAGGTTCCATCTTAAAACTAATTAATCCTGGTTTGTTGTCTTTTGTTTTTCAGTCCAGTGGAAGTCTGTGGAGAAACATTTCAACATCAGACTATTAACTTTGAACCTAAATCAAATGAAACCATTGATGTAAAATTTATTGTCAATCAAATCTGGCTATTTTTTCTACAGTTATGATAAATGAATATAGGTCTACCAGGTAGTGGAGGCTATATGAGATAGAATGGCAGATACAATGGGCCCTGGCGACAGATCAGACTGACACTCCCTGTCTACCTTTTATTGCAGCCATTTTCAGAATGTCTACCAAAACACATATGTCTGTCTTTTTTACACTGGCTAGGCATGCTGGGAAATACAGAAAATAATTTTATTTAATTTTATTACAATTGTCGTATGGGTTTAGTTGTAAGTAACACTTCCAAAAGTGTTACAATCATCCCTGACCCTGTCAGCCATTACATATCGGGTCATTGTACTTAAGGAGATCTGACACTAGCACAAACTGAATATCTAACTTTTCACTTGAAAGACTGATGCCTCATCTGATAAAAGTTTCAGGTTTTTAACTTGCACATTAAGAGCCCAAATCAAAATATAATATTGATCCAAAATGTTACTTTTGTACCTGAAATTTGGATTTTTTGACTAAAATCAGCAGCTTTGGTTCCTCAGTCATGAAACTACACGTGACACCAGGAAGGAAGTGAGCACATACAGCTTTGATTATGTGACGCTAGCTATTGCATAATTTGTGGAGCTGCCAATGTTAGAACTAACCCCATGTTACAACCGTCCCTGGTGACCCCTGCATGATATAACCCCTGTTAATCAGCTAATTTAGCTAGCTCTACAAGTTACAAGTTCCATGTCAAGTCATTTGGAGAGTTAACTATAACGTTAGTTCAATCATACAACTATTTAATATGGAGTAGACTGAAGATGAATTCGGAGACTCCCCACCACCTCCCAAAGAGCTTATATAGACATCAGTCGACAACACAATGAGTCTGATTCTTGTCATTCTTTACATTTTCTCAAATTGATCATTAGATTAATTTTGCAGATAAGGTTCTGTGAGTGACTTATGTTACGATTTAACTTTGTTCGAACCTGAATCTTAAACCCAGTTTGGTTAATTATTCTCTCTCTGTCTTTCAGGTAAGCCAGCAATGCCACAAAACCGATGACTTTACATAAGTCAAAATATACCTCTCTGAGCCTAATTTAAACAGGACATCTTCACTCTTGAAATCCTGTAGAGACCCAGGTAGCACATTCCCTAACATACAGAAGTTGGTAAAGAAATACTACTCCAATAATGGCAACATCTGTACTCAGTGAACGAGTATTTTCCAAGGCTGGTGAACTTGTATCAAAAAGGCATTCTTACATGAAGAACTATCATGTCAAACCAATAATGTTTCTGCACTTCAGTCTGTAAATATAATAGCTGCCATTGTATACATTCAGAGTCAGGATTCCTGATCTGAGAGAAGTTTCAAAATTATTGTCAGTGCATATTGACCATATGATGCAGATTCAATTTTTTACTTTACTGATGTCAAGGTAGAAACAGACATCAAATTATTCAAATAAAACAAAAAAATAATCATTGGTACATACAATACAATTTAAAAACATTCCACAAGAAAACGTTAAACATCACGGCCTTCTCAAAAATTTTGAAAACCATAAAATCCAATGAAAATGGACTGAAACAAACTTTTGTACATTCTTCCAGAAGAGCATAGTATAGGAGTAATACCAGAACAAGGTCTCACTTAAACTCATGACCAAATACACAAACTATGCCAAACAGTGCAATTTCATTCAAGTGAGATTATTAAAATTCTTTAATGCATGCATTTACATTACGGTAGAAAGAACAGTACATTTCAAAATGGCAAAGACCTTTTGTTGGTTATGGGTATAACAATGTTGAAAAACTTGGAATCACGTGATAATAATGAGAAAATGGTTCACACTGCATTCCAGACATCAAAATTACATATGTTTAGAAGTGAGGCTCACACAGACTTGGAATAAATTGGTACTTTTGTTAAAAGAGATCATGACAAGGTCATGGAGAAGAATTTAGGAGGTGTAAAAGAAGATAAGTATTGAAACAAAACCCAGCCAAGGTCATATTTTAATATGACTGAATGACGACAATGCAAACCAGGCTAATAAGCTACTTTTATGGCAAAATATCACTTCAGCAGTGACAGATGACCAGAACAGGCCAAAACGGTCCAAATGATATAGTTAATAGTCTCATGGAATCACCACCTGGCTGGAGGTCATGCCGCTGCCCCTCTGGTGGCTTTCACCTGTCGGTTAATTCTGGAAAGAGCAGAAGAAAAAGTTCTATAGAGTAGCCCATTAATCCATTATATATTTTGGTTCCTTGTCCCTCCAGGGACCCGCCAGGAACAAACTCTCTGATAGGTATGGGCCAATATCAAAATCTTAAAGGAGGAAAGCCGGTCCTCTTATTTCTAATAGGCCCAATATCAGTGAACCAACATCAACATCCCCCCTTTTGACACACAGTCCTCACTATGTGTCAACCTTGGAAATGTTGGAAATAGCACTGCAGGAAAGCACGGCTTATTTCCGTCAGACACCCAAATTTTATTTACACATTCATTTAGCAGATCTCCATGTCTGAGTATCTTCTGTGGTCAGCTCCTGAAGAACTTCAGGTCATATAGTCACCTTTGACATCCATTGTCTGTGTGAATGGTCTGGTTATGTCCGGCAGCCCTAAAATAGTAGCCATAGTCAGGCTCAGTTAGAGCTGCTGGAATGCCTCTTCCCCCTCTAGTGTCCAAGTTACTTTATCTAATGGCTTCAGTCCATGGCCATGAGCCATCTGCAGGAGGGGGGCCTCCAGCACTGCATAATCTGGTATCCACTGTCTACAGCAGCCAGTTATGCCTAAAAATGACATTACCTGTTTCTTTCTCAGGAGCTTTGGTATTTCTCTAATGGCCTCTTTTCTCTCTGGGCAGATCTGCTTCTCCTTCAAATTGATGATGTGTCCCAGGAATTTGACCTCTGGTCGAACAAATTGTAATTTAGACAGGCTGGCTTTGTGCCCCTGATCTGCCAAATACCTGAGTAGTGTGCATGTTTCTGTTTTGCACACCTGCTCACTTGATGAGCAGATGAGCAAATCATCCAATACTAAATCAGTACGCTGTCCTTCGGGAGCTGTAGATGTTCCAAATTGTTTTAAATGTAGCTGCGTATACCACGGGCCTTTCTACAAACGCCTAAGGCATTCACCTTCACATAAATGTATCCTCCTCATAAATAAATGCAAAATCAGAACTGCAAGTTTGGTTGAAATGGAGTTTAGAAAAAAGCGTTCACTTGGTCAACCACTAAAAAATGTGTACTGTGCGATGGTACCCCGGATGCTCTTGCATGCACTGCTACATTTACTGCTCACAGTTCTTGTACAAATTGCCACTCTTCTGGTTGCCCCGGCCGGGTGAATTTTCTTGACTGGAAAGATGGGGGTCTGGACAGGTGAGTCTGGACATTTTCTCACATCTCCTGCTGATAAAAAAAACCTCAAACACAACTTAAATTCTTTTCACAGCCTCAGGTTTGAGCACATACTCGAATTTACATGGCCTGTAATCAGATTAAGGTGTCAGTGTGGGTTCGTGTGTGTATGTCTGTGTCTAACTCAGTCCCTCTCGCCTTCAGTGGACCGTCACGCCTTCTTTTCCCTCCTCCCCATCGGTCGTCCAACAGTGACGTCTCTCAGTGGCAGGTGCCCCCCTTCTTCAATTGATCTGGGTTGGGGGCAGTGTCAGGCCCAGTGGCCTGACCTCCACAATTCCAGCATGCATCACCTTGGCCTCTCTCTCCTCATAGGCTGCAAGAGGCACCAGAACCACTGCTGGTTGGGGAGAAGCTCCTCAGTGGCGGCAACGGCCCACAATAGCATCGAGGTACTATTCTCCTGTCAGGGTTGAACTTTTACATACTGGTTAACAGGTAGCTCACCCCTGGCCTTCAGCTGGCTTCTCCCTCTCTTTTTCCAGTCATGCTATTCCACAACCCATATGCTTTCCAATCTGGTCTGAATTTTCATTTTCCAGTGTTGGCCTTAACTAGTTTAACTGATTCAGGCTAAAAGTACCACTTTCTGGAAATCCATACTCTTTAAGCCAGATTCTAAGTTGTGTTAGTGCCTGTGACCCGTATTTATCTAGCATACATTTAGCACAACCCCAGTACTGCTCTTGTTCTTTTGGCTGTTTGGGTTTGCTGGCACTATAATATTTCTATAGTATGAGGATGGAGGGATGAAAAAGAAATAAAGAAGAAGTGACAGAGGTGTATAAAGAGGTGCAGGGCTTTGTAGTATTGCCCAGAACATGTGTAGTAAGCTTGGAGGTATTATTTCAAAAATTGACCATATGGGAGCAGTTTGAAAAATTTCCCATTCAAAGTCTATGGGTAAAATGGATGGAATGAGGGATAAAAAAGGGATGCCAGTGGAATATCAAAAAGAAAAAAACAAGCCCCCTTCTCCTCAATGGGCTGAACATTTTACAGTTGGAATGAAGTTTCTAGTGCAAAAACAGTAGGAGGAGTTAGGTGCCGAAAAAGTGGGAAGCATAAGAATGAATATGAGAGAACATACAACTACCATGGATTAATAGGATCAAGCATTAATTACAATCAAAATCAATAATTTCCCACTGGCATCCCATCCAGGGTGTACCCCAGCCTTGTGTTCCCCAATTAAAGAGCATCACTGATTTTCGTATGTTCACCTTTGGCCTCATGTCAAATAGGGTAATATGCACACCTTGGTGAATGGTGAGGTAGGTTGCAAAATTTAAACTTAAACTGAAAAAAGCAGGGAAAGCCTCTGTGCCATACAAATATGATCTCAATAGTATTCCTTATGAATACACAGTGGAAGTGACAAACAAAT
>JAACJT020003285.1:0-10192 GCA_009936485.2 Gymnarchus niloticus | reverse complement strand
TTGGGAGAAGGATGCTGAGGATGGAGCTGCCAGGCAAGAGGAAAAGAGGAAGGCCAAAGAGGAGGTTTATGGATGTGCTGAGAGAGGACATGCAGGTGGTTGGTGTGATAGAGCGGAATGCGGAGGACAGGAGGAGATGGACACTGTTGGTTCACTGTGGCGACTCCTGATGGGAACAACCAAAAGTAAATTTTATTTCCATAGAAATCTGTGCTGCTTTTCCCCCTCTCTCTCTGTCTCTCTCTCTCTGTCTCTCTTCCTCTCTCTCTCTCTAAAACAAGAATGCACGGCTAGTATTGCTTTTGGGAATGACAGTAATATGTTCTGACAAAATAAATTGAAAGCAGCACAAAAGCATGTAAAAAATTATTTTTATTAAGGATATCATCTTGTTCAAATGACAGAAAAAAGAATCAATCAAGACCCATCAAAAAAACTTGGCTGTGGAACATAATGACACATTTTTCTACATAAACTCAGAGGTGTTTATAAATTTTTGGCAAAACATCAGTTTATAGCTGAAGCATGTTTTATTTCTGATAGTCTCACTGTTATTGGATGAACAAATGTTCATATCTACAATGAGAGGCATGTGATACAATTTAACATGTGAGGGAATGTGTGTACATAATTGTATCTAACTGGAGTTCATTCATGCATTCAGACCAATATATGACCTGGCAAGAGCCTTAAAACAGAAGCAACGGTCTTAACAGGCACACCACACAAAACTTCTCCCATTAATGAACAAACAATAACATTTTGGGACACTGAACAACTGAGCCCATTAGCATAACAACAAAATCCAGATGTAAAGTAAAAAACAAATACACATTCGCATCTATCCTTATCTGGAATTTGACAGATGACAGAATAAAATTTCACACCTACCTTCCAAGTGCCAGACTGAGATCAAGCTGAATCGCTGAATGATTGCAGTTAATGAGAATGTGTTGTGTTTTCTAATACTTCAACCCACAGAGACAGAAGCCAAATGTCTGGCTTGGCTAAGAATACTCACAGACTAAGGCAGCACTTACATAAGGAACTGCATTCTAGTACCTAAGATAAGGTAAGATAACATAAGATAACAAAATAAATCAGCACAACATCCCTCAAAGAATAAATGAATGAATGAAAAGTGTATAAAATTGTGAAGGTGGTACATGTGATGTAGAATAATTTGTGTACACAGAACAATACAGTACTGATTCTGAAATTGGGTTTGGGTCATGCACACTAGAAGCATTAAACCACTGCATGGCAGTAGACATAAATGACCTTCTGAAGTGTTCATCCTCCCATCTTTAGGGGATGAGCCCATGGCTAAAGGTGCTCTTCAGCTTTACCAACAAGCTGTTACAGTTTTTCTCAATTTGTGGAGCACAATTCCTGAAACATAGTTCACAGTCTCAAAACAGTTAACGCAAACCACACAACATTTCAGTTCGCAAAATAAAATATATCATGAGAAAAATGCTCTGAGATTGTCAAAACATTTAATAAATGTTGCAAACTGCTCTGAGATGGTCAGAACATTTAATAAATGTTGCAACATGCTCTGAGATCCTCAAAACATTCAAATGCATTTGCAAAAGCAAATAACTGCACTAAAACACATTGCTTTTTCATCAAAATAGGAGGCTTTCTTTATCATTCCTTGAACATTGGCACTCAAAATTGAGCATACACCCATCAAAATGAAATAGTCAGTTCAAAGGTTCATTTGTTCTATGATCCATTTGAAGCTTAGTGTGATATGATACAGTACTTTCAATTTACCTGGTTATACATAATCCCATTTAGATCTATATTCCTTACACTGAGTATAAAAGTTCCTTACAACTTTTACACAGAAAGACAGACAATTCCTCAATGACACCAACAATTTATTCAGTGTTGTCAAGATGATTTTCATGTCAATGAACACTGGAAAAAAAAAAATGGATACGTCATTATCATCATCAGCAACCCTACGTTGAAGTTATGTAAATAAAAGAAATACACGAAACATTTATTCATCCACTCTCTCCTGTGGGTCAGGCCACAAATTCATCAACATCGCATCTTGTACTTCCTCTTGCAATGCTTTGAGGGAAAAAATGTCTGCTTTGACGAATCCACCCCTGGCAGTCTTCTCACTTGCCTCACAAGCTTCATTCATCGCATCAAGTAATGACATCTATTGGTATGGTTGATGGTCAAACACCTTCCATCTCCATGAAGAGAAAAACTCCTCAACTGGTTTCAGGAAGGGGGAGTATGGTGGTAAGAACTCCATGCTCACACGCAGGTGTACTTCAAACCATTCCCTGACACAGGGTGAATGATAAAAGCTCACGTTGTCCCATATGATGACAATACTGGGCTGTCTTGCATCTGCCTCTTCTTGTAGCACAAGTCTGCCATGCATTACATCTAAAAATGCAATGAGGTGTTCACTGTTGTATGGTCCAATCAAGGGTGTATGGGCAATGACACCATTCACGGAGATGGCAGACTTTCCCCAAGTTGAATCCAGCTTCATCATAAACAAGCAGCTGTGGTGAGTCACTGCCTTCAAGTTCCTTCATTCTCTGAAAAGAAACAAAGATGATAATAGACCAAATCACACAAAGCACCATCAAAGTACAAACACAATTACAGTGCAAGTATTGAAAAGAATACCAACCTGTATATACTGGTACCTCAGTTCCTTCACTCGCTCAGTGTTTCTTTCAAATGGTACCTAGTACAGCTGTTTCATTCTGAGCTGATGCTTACGCAGCACATGAGCAATTGTACAAACGCTGACACTGTGTATGGTGGGAAATATGTCATTGTCTTCAATGATGTGTGACTGTATTTCCCATAGACATATAGCATTGTTTGCAATCACCAACCCAACAACAGCCCTTTCCTGTGCTTCTGTAAAGAGTTTTCCTCTGCCACCTGTTGGAGGTCTTTCCTCCATTCTGTTGATGAATGCATAGACAACATTCATGCTATATGATAATTGCTTTCATGATGGACAAAACAATGACATGACTGATTGCTAAGGAAAATGTGATTCATAGTTTATTTGTACTCAATCCTGTAAGTTCTTATGACTGATGCAACAGAGGATCTACTGAGGTTGGGTTGTACCCTCTGACTGGCTTCTCTCATTGTGAGGCCATGGTTTATCACATGGTCCACCAATGCTGTATGGATCTCGTTCAAAATAAATGCACACCTAGGTCTCCCACCTCTACCGCCATGCATACGGACACCTCTTCCTCTTGCTTGCCTTTCTCTTACTCTTTCTTACTCCATATTTACTTACACTGAGTAACTGGTGACCATTCTTATATATGATGTATGTCAGATTGATTGATGAACAAATTAGTTGTGATTGTTTGGACATGTGGGGGTCAGGTGACAAATTCTGGGGATGATCCCTTTCTGTTGAGAATCATTGCTTGTGTTTTCCTCATTGAGAGCCAAATGACTATTTTGTGTTTAAACGTAGAGATATGTATTTATAGTTTAGACAAAATGCTTTTCACATCTGCTTGTTGTGTGAATGGAATCAAAAATGAATTTACTGTTTTCCATCATGCAATGGAGTTCTGAGAAATGTGTTAACTGTTTTGAGAATGTGAACTATGTTTCAGGAATTGTGCTTCACCAATTGAGAAAAACTGTAAGAGCCTCCTTTGTTCAGGATGCAGGATAATTTGAACCTGATCCTTTCCACCTCAGATATTTAAAAGGACCTTTAGGCTTATGGCAAAGCTAGATTTCATCAAAAGCTGGTTGCCTGCTTCACCTTGAAATTCCCTCCAACAGCAAACAGGAGTGAAGCACATGACACTGGCTATGATGGACAGGTAAAGCAGTTTGCTATACACAGCAAAATTCTTCTCAAGAAAAATAGCATACTACACACTTTCTTACAGATCCTTCATTCCTTTTGATTGTCTGCCACTGATCAGCATGTATTTCAAAAACAGGTGCTCTGTTTTGACAATCTAACACAAAGCGTAAAGTGCAAGGCGCAAGTAACATTTATGGGTGTGTCCAAATCCATTTTGCTATTCTGACAACAGAAAAAACACACTTTGCGCCAGCGCAAGGCGCAAAAAGGTTGTCCTAACTCCCTTAATTATTCAGAGGTAAGTTTTGGGCAATAAACCAACCAGAATGGCACGTCACCTCACCTTAAAAAGGCAGGGGCGCATGAGCTATGGCAGATTGCTATTATAATGGCGTGTTTACCTAGCAAACTGGATCGGTTTTCGGCCCACGAAACGGACCTGCTTGTGCGCAAAATGAAAAGGTGGAAGCACATCATTTATGGGAGCACCACTGTTCTACCTAAGCCTTTCAAGGTGAATCAGGCATGAGAATATGGAGAGAAATTTGTCCCAAAATGATTCATTTTGGGACAAATTTCTTTCCATAAGTTGTACTCTTTAATAAAATGTATATGAATGAAATAAAATAACAAAAAACCATTAGTGCACTTTGAGTACGTACCTGTGTCAGTAACGAGCGTCGTGCACCCGCATATTTCTAAGACATGCCACTTAAATATTGTTTAGTAATGCACCACTGACTTTAGATGTGGTTTTTGTTGGTCAAAAGTGCAATGTCATTTCACTGCCTTAAAATAGCAACACACTGATAATGCGCCCAGCCACACCTTATTTAAGAAACACCACTCCTACGAGTGGGAAACACGCGCAAAATCATTTGCTATTTTGAAAACGTGCGCACTTGGCGTGAAAATGACTAATGTGCTGGTATGAAACTAGCAAAACCACTTTGCGTTGCACTTTCCACCGGTGCAAAATCAGGCCCCAGATGATTAAGATTGTGGTCTGACAGGCCAGCTGTGTTCAGCCTTCATGTTGGCATATAACTAGTCCAAGTCCAAATCTTTACTTGTATCACACTTTACACGCTGTGTGAATCTGCTCATCGTATTATGCAGGGAGGTGTGACTGAAGTCACCAGAGATTATTATGAATGGATGGTGGTGTTGTGTTTGAACACATGCTACAAATGAATATGACTTCACACGGGGCACCTGTATTGGCCAATGGAGGAACATAAACAACAATTGAGACTACCTGTGATAACTCACACAACAGAAAGTATGGCTGCAGGCAACAAATGCACAATTCAGTATGACTACAGAGTACAAAGAAATTGCTTTGTCCTGGACACTGGATAAATAAGAATACAACACTTTAAAATTCAAAGTGTGTTGGAATTATATTTCTGGATGCTTTATTTGATGTATTTAAAAGCGCAACAACTGAGTAGCATTTGTCAAAGTAAACCTGTCCCAGAATACTGTTTGTGTTAAACACATATTTTATTCATGAATCTAATATCCAAAAAAGTATCAAATGCTGCATTATTTTTTGTTGAAAACGTACATACACACAGAGATTATCCATTTATCAAGGAAAAATATCTGCTCTTGATGGGAATTGTAGTGATAAAGGCAGAAGAGCCAAAATCTTATCCAAACTGGTTTCCAGCAAGTAGTTTCCTCTTTGCCACCCAGTTTATAAACTATTAAAAGCAGTGTCCTTTGCTTTAACGTGCAACAGCATTACGAAGCTTTCATAAGCTACAGTATGTCGTAGGCTGGAGGAAGCTTTCTTATAATCTGAATACCGAATCTTGTTGATATGACCATTTAACATTCAATTAAAAATAATTACAAATCATCTGCAAAATAGTGTAGCCAAACGGGGTAAAACAACAACTATGCAGCAAATTTTATGGCTATACTGTAAAAAGTGTTCAATGCAGCCCAAAGCTCCATCCCAAGGACAAACACGAGCATTTTATCATTTTCAGAAAAATTATCTCAATATGTGGAAGAAAAAGAATTCATTTAAAAAAATATGGGGGGCTAATGTTTATTAAGGGTGATTAAGGGGTTAGTTAAATTAATTAAAGGCTAATTAATTGACAGTGCTGATAATATTGCAAAACAATAAAGACAGGATGTTTAACTATGTAATATACGAATGACTTTTCCCACTAAAAGAGTGTTAGAACCAGAAACATGAACATACTGTATAAGGACTGCTCTGTATTCACCTTCCCCTCATAGCCTGTCACTGTGATGGATTACATAACCTGTCATACCTGGTAACAGTGGTCTAGCTCCTTTCCTTAGTGTCTTTTTTTGTGAATTGCATTATCTGTCTAGGGGTCCTAAGAGGGAAGACTGGCTCATCAAATCAGTCCCAACAGTACAAAAGGAAATCATATTTGCAAAGAAAATATTGCAAACTTAAAATAAAGTAAGATGCATATGAATGGTTAACATGATTTGAAAACACAATGGAACATTTTAACATGAAGGGAAATGGTTCACCATTAATACAATATTAACTTGTCAAATATGAAAAAGGCAAAGCTTCTATAAAATCCAAATTGAACACAAATGGTTCTTTAGCAATACCCTGTATAACGAAGGGTTAAAAAGGACACAGCCCAGTTTATGTTTTATCTTATTTCAAGCACATTTGGTTAAAGTGACCCTGTCTCCTTCTGCAGCACAGACACATGATGAAATCTTGTCCTTAGTGAGTAGACCTGAAGCAGACCTTCACCCTGTCTAGGGTCTACCCTACCTTAAGTTCTCTGCTTGCCTAAGTAGGATATGGATGACTGCACTACTCTTCTTTTTCTGAAAATCCATTCTTTCAAAGATAGCTTATTAAAATGTAACCCAGAACATTCTCATACCCTTGAGCAGTTAAAAGACCCATTTTTCTCATTAGAACATATCAGGGACAGCCATACACTTTCCTGTGTACCTCTCTCTGGAGAGGAGGGAGAGCTGACTGTTGATGTGGCCAACAAGTCTCTGAGGATTTCCACTTTATCATTCTCACAGTTATTCGTAAAATTGAGTTCCAAAAAATAATAATTAAAAAAATCATCCAAATGCTTTCCCCTTATCCCATACATTATCATTTGTTCTCGATGAGATGTGCTGTGGTTACCTTTTTCATCTTCCGTTATCTTTGATGAGGCTGAAACTGAATTAGTCAAGAGATGCATTAAGCCTCCGGAGCTAGTGTTTTTTTAAGTAAGCTATAAAAAACAGTTAGGAAAGAATTATAAGGCTGTTTAAATTGATCATTTTCTTCTTTACTGTCTGTTTTATCAAACTATATGCCACCACTGGACTGTGAATAAAAAACCCCATGTATTTGATCTGCTGTTGAAAGTTTGGCAGGTTATTCACAATAGAAGCAGTTGGTATGCTTGCAGATGCCATACATTTGTCATCAGAAGAGCTGAAAGAGTATCTGTCATTGTACAGCATTTGTTCCGCTGTGATTCTATGTCTATCTCCCCATTCCTTGTGGACCAGACTGATGTGAGTTTATGCTGAAGTAGTATGCATAAGCAATCACAAGTTTTGCCATTTTCCAGAGTGTTTCCTCAGTGGAATAGAAGGATTATGCTTGAATATCTATAGAATGTCTTCAAATTATTACACCGTAACACAATCAAATCTTGCTCCATTTGAATGAATGTAGACACTAAAGAGAATCTTAAGTGGTCATTTGTACATCTCAAGTAGATAAGCCTCGGGCTGATGCCGCTCCTCATCAGGACCAGCTCTCTGTTGAGAGGATGGCCCTTGTTTATTCAGAATGGAGAACATTCTGAACATCCAGTGAAGCCCATGACACTGGCTACGATGGATTGGTCGAACAGCTCACTGTAGACACCGAAGCCATTTAGTCTTCTTGATAAAGACAGCCTACCATGCGCTTTCTTGTAGAGTTGCTCTGTGTTTTCAGGTCAGTCCAGCCTGTCATTTCTATCATAAGTGGTACTTTAAGTTCTACAGAAGATGGTGGAAACATGGACTCAACTGAAGGGTAGAAGTGGTGAAAGCAGCAGGGTGGGACAAAAATAAAACACAGACAAAACACAAAGGGAAAAAAGTCAAGAGGACTGTAGTGTGTAGTTTCTTTCTATCATGGTCTTCTGTAAGTATGCTGAGGTTGACCTGCTATGTGGATGCACCAAAATGTTAAAGTAATGTCCAAAAGGGATATTTACTTCTGTTTTGAAGACTCTCCTACCATATACCACAAGTTTGCTATTTTTCTACTTCAGATTTATCAAATGTCAGACACAGAAAACGCTGGGGTCTAGTATATCACTACGCACATTTTTAGATTACCTACGGAGGTCCACAAAGAAGTTATACTTTAATCTATGAAACAACAGCATATGTATTTGTCAGCAATGTTAACAGTACCACATACACTGTGCACCCAGTCTGGTTTTTTTGCATGCTATGTACAATATTTTGACAATGTAGTTTTATTAGGCTGCTTCATAATTTCTTGTTTTTTTGCCTATTCTATCTGGTGAGCGTGTCTACAACAGCAGCATAGGATGTCCCTTGAGACACGGTTTATTTTGGAATTAGTTCCACAACATTGAAACCAGATTAGGAAGTAGGTTTGGATGGTCCAGGTCAGGAAACCACATTTCTACTGTCAGGCTTAAGGCTATAGTCTTCAGGTTGTCTATCTTGATCAGCCAGAGCTGCCACATATTTGTCCCCTCTACCCCACAGGGAAAGTAGAGCCAGCTGGGGGTAAATAGCGTTCATGCAATGCAGCTTCTACTTACTTGTGCATCCAACACATGGGGGCTGAAATTTTGATAGGTCCCCACTGTCCCAGGTGCTGAAGAAGAATTGTGGCTGCCTGTCAATCATCAGAGACAGCAGTAGATTGCAGGTCCAAGAGTTGGCATCATAACACTGACCATCGAATAGTTAGCCAGTTTTGGACCCATTTTGTACATGACCCAGCAACATTACAGCTTCAGGCCAGAGAATGATGGCTTGATGTAAGTCCTAATGCAAGAAAACATCCAAAAGTTTCTTACTGTTTAATGTATGTTTTTTATTTTCAAGAAGCAACACAATGCGTAACGGGAAAAATGTCAACCAAAATTTTCCTAACTGACCCATATTGCCACATAACATTGCTCCAGAACTCTTGAAAACTATTCTCTGTTCTGGATGTGCTTGTGATAAGCATCCCTGTTATTTTAGTGAGCTCGTTACCTTTTCTCTTTGAACATTGAATTCGATTAAGGTGAAAAGGTCAGCCTGCATTTCTGGATGTTGTGCTATGGTTTTTCTAGCATTCTACCATTCTTGCTGCCATATTCTCTTTATATATCAATGCAAAAAATACAAATGTGGAACAGAGAGCAGTGCTAGCTGGTACGCGGGATAGAGATGAATATGTTATCATTCATGCCAGCTGCTGCCTTCATCCACGAAAAAAACAATGTGAGCCATAGCTTGCTTTAAACTGGAGATTTTGACACAGAAATAGGCCGCGTCTGAAATGTTGATATTTGCTTGCATTATATTTGACAGTTGTTACTGATAACTCCCATCGTCATTGCAGACTTCTAATGACACAGCTGGAACACAGAACAACACTGGGCTGAGGAATCAGAAAGAATCAGATGCAATGTGTATTAATGCATCATGTTGTAAAGTGATATCTGTTTTAAAAATTGTGACAGACAGACAGACAGACAGACAGACAGATAGATAAACTTTGATTCAGGTCATGGACTGACATAATTCAGTATGTCCGATTGACTCAGATGAGACTCGGCCCACCATTTCAACACTGTAAAATATAACTGCAGTATCATCACTGCATAGGAATCTACTAGAGACAAGAATTTCAGAAAAGCATGAATTCATCAAAGCAGTTTTTCTGGACAAGATACATTATACATCAGTTACAATTCAAAGCAAATTCTAATCTATCTAAAGTGGCCACTTGACTACATAACTATAGCAAGCATTAAAGCAATACAAAGAATCAGAGTAATACATACCCAGCAGAAGATATAGAAAGCATGAGAGATATCTGATCATAGATACTATACACAATACCATCCTAGAGCTTTGGAGTCAGTGTGACTTGCTGGCTCTCTTGTGAACCCTACTATTTTCAATTCAATTCAATTTTATTTATACAGTGCTTTTAACACGAAGGATGGTCACAAAGTGCTTTACATAGTCCCGGGCCCACAGTCCCCAGAGAGTAAGCCAAAGTTGACAGTGGCAAGGAAAAACTCCCTCAAGGGGAAGAAACCTTGGGAGGAGCCAGACTCAAAGGGGAAGCCTGTCCTC
>JAACJT020003284.1:0-10194 GCA_009936485.2 Gymnarchus niloticus | reverse complement strand
TCTTGCCAGTTGCAGTCCAGTAAGCAGAGCAGGTTTGGTGGCTCAGAAGGGAGCAAGCAGGTCAGACAGGACAGCTGTTTGGTAATATTACCAAAGATTACAGACGAAACTGCACCTTGACAAAATAGCTTGCGTGGAACCATCTTATTTTCTGATGTCATCAAGCAGTGTGAAAACGGACCGATTTTACTGACTTTAATTGAGATTAATTAAATTTTTTTTTTCTACCTGGCCTACTTACTGATGGACTGTCGTCGGACGGCGAATCGGAATTCATCACAGCTTTGGGAGGAGGCGAAAGGATACGTTGAGGTTCTTGGCATTCCCGCCACTCTAGACTACAGGACACTGAGAACACATCTCAAGTAGCATGATAAATAACGCATGAAACCAAAGACAATGGCTAAACAAAAGGTACATTTGTATAAGTTCGTATTTTAAAGTTATAACATAAATAATCTTCGCCTGTTGTGTAATAAACTCCTTCTGATTTATTCTATGTGTGCATTACGTAGACATGCTCTCAGTGATGCTCCAACAGTAAGTCATTTTTATAACTATTACCAAAGCTCAGCTGTATTTCAGCTGATGTCACATCATCAGTAAGCATCTCTTATTGATCAGTTGGTCATAGGGTCGCATACCATAAATATGCAATGATATTTTTTTTTCAGCTGTTCCACCCAACTAAGTTAATCCACGCAAAACAGCAAAACTATGAAAGGAACTGAAAAAAAAAATCACACTTCTAGTAGTGAGCTTAAGATTTTAATCGTTTGACACGATTGAATACATTAAGCATTAGTCTACCTGAAATTTTGATGCAATTGAAATGATAGCCGCTTGTTTTATGCACCTGGAGTCCATTTTTCACCTGAGATCATATCTCTGAGTTCCTCATTTAAATGATTTATTCTGACTATGGGCCTAGATTTAGGTAGAGATGGAAAGGACAAGTCCAGACCAGCTTTGAGGACAGCTGAAAATATACCTACCAACTTTTACACCTGTTTAATTGAAGAAATTGCTTGCAGTTGTTTTAGTTACTAAACCAGGTTTCAAGCCAAACCATATAAGACCTAGGTTTTTCATAAATGGTGCATAAACTCGTAAATGGTAGCGAGGAGAGTGAAAGCTGACGCTCTAACTAGGGGAGGATAAATGGGAAAAAAAAAAAGTTTCTTCATTTATATTTTAATGATTTTAACCTGCAAGTTAAGATCAGCGACTTGGAACGTAAAATTTACATTTGTGTATACCTGTTTCGTGGAGAAAACGACGACGAAACCTTGGTGCATTTATTGGTCACTCCGTGATTAATTTACTAACTTGTTCAGGACACGGGTCAGATCTTTGGTGGTGCTCATTCCATATATTAGACACCACAGTATAAAATTTGGCGAACCGAAGCGAGGCCTCAAACCGATATCTTTATCATAAGCTGTGCCAGAGCAAATCCATTCCAGCCAAGGAGTCAGCTGGTGCTTGGCTTTAAATTAATCTTCTGGCAGCAGTCGTGTGAAGCCGTGGTGAAAACTGAGACGCACCCGGCCACACATGCAGTACAACGCACACTACAACACACAGTACGCAATACACACTACAACACACAGTACACACTACAACACACTACAACACACAGTTCGCAATACGCACTACAACACACAGTACACACTACAACACACAGTATACACTACAACACACTACAACACACAGTTCGCAATACACACTACAACACACAATATGCAATACACACTACAACACACAGTACACACTACAACACACAGTTCGCAGTACACACTACAACACACAGTACACACTACAACACACAGTTCGCAGTACACACTACAACACACAGTATACACTACAACACAGTACACAATACACGCACGGAGTTATTTCAATTATCTGCTCAGCGTCAACATTAAATATCTAAGACGGGCTTTGCTATGTGTTAATACAACAGTATTTATTCAGTATTTTTAATGATAATTATACTATTTCTACTTTTTTAACTAAACTATATGCGAGTCCTTTTCCCTATTTGATATCTGCCGCTGGTTTTAATTTTCTCTAATTCCAGATGGAGCGATGAAGAATTCATAATTCATTCGTATGGCATGCTGCTTTTCCGCATTGTAAACATCTCTAAAGTATGTTGTCTTGTTAGATACGAGTTCCTGTGTATGAATTATGATAACAGGGGTGATGTTAAAAGCCAGAAATTCGTCCAGCTATACCAGGACAGCTATTCACTTATTGCTTTATAAGGAGCACACAGCAAATTGCACTCAGAAGACGTGAATCATTTACAAATGTTTGTGTTCCATTTTAAGGTATTACACAAAAAAAAAATCCATTATGACTTGTATTTGGGGGTAATTAACACAACTGTGATTAAGATTCTGTGCAGTAGGAGTCGTTTGAAGAACAGGAGCGTACCATACGCAATGTAAACGCTTTGACTAGACTAGAAAAACGTTTATGTTCAAAGTAAAATGTAACGGTCATCAGGGAAAAGGCGACGGTTAAATGAAATGGTGATTTTACTACACAATAAAATTTCTACATTTATATATTCATCAAATATGAGTCGGGGCCATGGTAACCTTGCAGGCCATCCCAGTAAGCACCGGGAAGGAGACAGGGAGCTCTCTGGATGGCTGCCTTTAATCGTATCATTACAATACAAAAGATTCCTTCCTTTTAGCCACCAATCAACTGCTTATCAGATGTATAGCTTATGAACACATTAACTGCAGCCACAAACAGCAGATGTAAAGTGTGGAAATGCTACACATCGAAAAAGAAGGGGAGATTAGCGCTCACGCGTGCCAATAACAGAGAGATAACAGAGCCTGCTGGAAAGAAATACTAGCAGGCTTTTGGTTTCTCATGTCAAGGATTTCTTCGGAAAAACGTCAGCGTTTAATCCCAAACAAAATAGAAACTTTCTCTAAATTTTTGTTGAAATAACTAGAAACAAACAAGCACACAAACCTACGGCACTTGTGATGGATTTCTGAAGATACTTGAACAGCGGAATGAAAGAGGCCCGTACATTGGCAAAAATACATTTTTTGCAAAACAGCCCCTCAACAGTACAGCAACATCAGACTCTTTTAAAAAAACGTTCATATTAATAAACATTTTGTTGTATTCAAAAAATGGTAGATCTTGCGTAAAAAAGAGAATTGCACCCAAAAATAAAATTTTTAATGCATTGAAACAAAAGTTTCCTCCTGAGGCAAAGATGAAATAAGCACATAATTTACGTCTGTCCTCACTTTGCTTCACTTGTGTTCCCCCTGAAATCTGCTTCAGATTCAGTTTCAGTTGCTTTGGGTTGATTTTATTGGTGATTCTGCAGCGTGTCAGGCTGTGAAAGTTAGCCCACGGAATGAGGTCAAATCTTAGCTCAATGAGGAAGCTGACTGCTCGCTTAATTCACAAGCCTACGAGCGGCTACCCTTAAAGATAGCTGAGGTCCCAATTAACAAAGTCAGACAGTTAAAGTCCAGTAGTAGATGACCCTGTATAATGAAGCGATCATAACTGACCAATCTGAGTGCAGCGTACGACTCATTTTGTAAGATTGAATTTAAACAGTCAGCCGACAGGCCTAATTCTGCATGGACCTTATGAAATCCTGTTGTGCTGTTTTTCATTCCTGGAAAACTCATTATTAGTTTTTAGTGAGCTGTTAAATGAATGAGCCCAGAATTAACCTAAGATGTTTGTCCTGGTGGAACATTTTTCGGTTATGATGAACCAAAGTGCAGAGTTTTGAAAAGAAATAGCATTAGAAAGAAAAAGAAAGAAATGTGTTATTGAATGGTTGATTGGAAAATCACGTTTCTTACCTTACCTAATAAAAATGGAATATATTAGTAACAAAGTTTATTTTTATAAATTCATCATTTAATTAGACTGCTTGATTATTTAATTGTGCAGTAAATGCCTGAAGGAATATGAATGATTTTAAGGGGCAAACAAAAAAAAAAAAAGAATGATTTTGTTTTTGTCCTGGCCGTCTATTACATATGACATATGACATAACGCCATTTGTAAGCTGCGTGATTTATTCAATCAGTGGCTAAATTAAGCGTGTAATTCAATAGACAGCGTTAAAAATCGCCAGGTGTTTCTAACTCCGTGAATTGACATTTTCTCATATGTGCTGGACATTATAGAAGCTTTCCGGGAATGAGTGTTATAGGATCCCACTGTGAAATATATTTCATAAAGTAATAAGCCACTCGTACGGTGATGTGAAGTTAGTTTTTGTGTGCGTGTTTCTGTAGATAAATGGCTTGACTGGGGAAGGAGTGAGTTATGGAAGCATGAATATATACACATATATATATATATATAAGGATTTATTTATATATATAAAGGTGAAGAAAGACAATTTAAGTGAAGTGGACTGACGTTTATGGATGCGCAGGGTGCTGATGTAAAGCTGATCATACTGTTTCAGGGTGTCCTTTACGCCAGCTGACACAGCAGCTCCTTTAATGAGACATTAAAGTCAACTGGACAGACGGACAGACGGACGTCCCATTCCAAACCTAAATGCCGGTTACCTGGAATTCAGCTCTAAGGTGATTAAGGAAAGCTTTACTTTACATTCGCAGAGAAAAATGAGTTTGTCTGAAGCGACAGCTGCCGGTTTTATGTGGCTTAAAGCCAACCACAAGCTTACTTGACTGGCAAATGAAAACTTCCACTGTACTGCATTTAATGACGGGCCAGTTCCGCCCCTCTTTGCCAAATTACACCATATTTCTGAGGAAAATAACAGGCGTTTCTGTTTGGGCATAATTTACACCACAATATGTCATTTCATGTCATGCTTTTTAAAATTTACTGACCTGTTAAATTAATAAATGTTATATGATTCCAATCACGTCGAGCCTTAATTTTTAAATTGTGGGCTGTCGTCTATGTTAAACTGAAATGGTGTTAGTAAAGAATATCGCTAATGGGTTTGTACTAAAATTTGTTCCCAATAAAAATGTTGTTTTACTGTAACTTTAATACGTGCTCACTTTCTGCCTCGAGGAGCGGTCTTTTATTGCCTGCTTTAAAAGTACATTTCTAGCTCTGGGTTCCTCCCTTTACATATAAAGTTTTTCATTTCATTCCTTCCTCATGGCAGTTGTAAATTCACCTAAGTGGTTCGGGTTAAGGGCTGCGCTTGTGAGCGGAACAGCGATGCCCCCAGACACACTAGTAAACTCAGAGTCATAAATCCTCAGCTGCTGCTTCACGCTGTCGCCCCCTAGCAGCTGTGGTAAAAACAACAGGAACGGCTGGGCATGTTTATTGTTGATGTATTGCGCTTAATAAATATAATACTAGAGAAATAAACACAATGGACGCCTTCTGTGGTGCCTTGCAGGCCGACCCTCTCCGGGTGCTTGTACGTGTGGTTTGGCGCAGGGGTCCCCTACACTTCCGAAGCGTGTTTGTTTGCAGAATGGCGTGACAGCAGCAGGCTCCAGCGAAGAGGCGGCGTGCGGAGACAGACAATGCCGGCTTCAGCAAGGTGCTCCGGGGGGAGCTGCGAGGAATGTTTCGTATTTCCCTTCGTGAGGGCGGCTCCAGACCCCTCCGTGGGACTGGCTCCCCTACCCGACCCCAGGGGGCGTCTGTCAGTTAACCCAGCAGGAGGAAATATTAATTCAAACAACCAGAAGGCCCTGAAATACACTGGAGTTGTTATGACACTTTCAACCAGATCGGGGACTGATTAGGGACCTGGCGATGAAAGGGTCTCCGTTATTATGCCCGCAGAAAGGAAATCTGTTTATTCCAGAGTAGGGGAAAGGAGCAGCTGGGTCTCTGAAACACCTGAACCGAAGTGACCACCCCCCCGAGCGCTTAAGGCATAGCTGGAGATAATTTGACCGGGAAGCAGACTGTTGAATATCTCATATTGCTTATTAAGCAGGGGGTCGCACCCCATGGGATCCCGACTGTGATGCTTATTTTGCTAGAGTTAACCAAGCGACGAGCCCCTGGAAGTGGAAGCATGGTCGCTGATGAATAATGAGGTTTGCTGTGGCCAGGGGTATAACTCCGTGCTCCTTTGAGTTCCACCTTAGCTTTTAATTAGTTAGGCCTCAGATCGAATCATACAGCAATGCATTTGTTAATGTCATTGAATTAGCTAATGAATTAAACGTATCCAGTCCTCTGAACGTGTACATTTAAGCATCCGTGTGATTAATTATGCTAACTCTTTCTGTAGTGCTGTATTTCCATCCATTTGACCAGAACAGTGCGTCTGGAGCCTGTCCCAGAACGACGCACAGGACGAGGGAGGGCTCACCCCGGGTAAAATTCCAAAAAACATAAAAACTGCATGCGCAAAACTGGGACTCAAACCCAAAACCTGCAGGCTACAGTGCTACCTACTGATTCACGGTGCCAGTTTTAACAGGCTGCTTGCTACACATAAATTAAGAGTTCTGGAATTTTTCCATTATTTCTGATAGCATTGTAAATACTCCATCACACATGCTTTAATTATTAATATGCCTTTAGTATCCAGGAAATGTGAGGTTAACTACGTAAATATTTTATCGAAAAGTCAGACCTAAAAGCTACATAGCTGACGGGCTTAGATCCACCAGGATATCTGATGCTTGTTTTCTTGTTGTTCTTCTTACACCTGCCAAATGCCAAATTTCCTGCTCATTTTCATCACGCTTAAGCACTCGACTGCACTAATCATTTTGCTGGAACTCAGCTTAATTAGCTTTGACTCTCAGAACCGAGTGATGCTCAAACCTGAAAGGGATGGAAGACCTTCAGATACTGTGACCTACCATGGGAAATTCTGTGGGGACTCCAGTTTGGCTGTGGTTCAGCCCCACCACGCTATTTGTCAAATTTTAAATGGAAGCAGTCCTAAACTTTGACCACTAGGTGGTAGTAAAAAGTCAAAGAAACACAGGCAGTAGCCAGAAAAACGTCCGGATAAAGTCTTATGAAATGGACCTGGGGTACTATAAGCCGCCAGTACGGCACTTGGAATGGAATCTCGAGGTAACTTAAATCCTTCCACACAAATGCAGTGCCGTTTTCAACGAGAAAATCACTTCACTTTACAACAGGTAAATTTAGGTCAAAAGTACCCCATTGAGCCCAACAAATTTTAAAGTAACGGCTGGTAACAGAAGAATCCAGCCGAATGTGAAAAACAACTGTGTCATACTCATAACACTATTGAGTTACTACTCGGAGAGGGTGGGGGTCTTCTCAAAGTATTCAAGTCTGGCTGCAGCAGGGCTGAAGGAGGGGAGTCAATACTGTTATGTAGTGACAGTCATAGATCCTGCGGGTACAGTGAAGCAGGTAGAGCCCGTCAGGGTCAGGGCCGGGTGCCTGGGGGTGTCCGGCGAATGAGTCACAGGTAGACTGTATTCATTGCATCTCTAGACAGGAAACACATTGCACCTTGAGTAAACTGCTGTGGAACCTGACTATGTACGAATAAACTAGTTCTTTATGTGCCTAGCTAACATTCGTCACCAATTCTAATGCAACTGATTTTTTAAAATCAATTTATTCCATTACAACAATTAAAATCGATCAAAATACATAAAATCTCACAATAAAATCAAATTTCAATGAAATATTAAAACGACAGACCCTCTCTTGTCTGTTAACATCACTAAAAAAACAAAATGTCAACAATTTAAGTAATAAAAATCGGATATGTGAACATAAATACCATAGCAATAAAATCAAGCACTAAATATTATGACTTAGTTGATTTAAAATTCCACCGTGCTTAAAACACAATAGTTAATAATAATAATTAAAACCAGTGTGCCGGGTAATTAAATTATTAAATAAATTAAACATTCAGACAAAATTGATGTCTTCTCATAAAGCCATAAAACCCATCTCGGGCTTATAATGTAACCCCATCACCAGTCCTGTGAGGGGCTTGGCTAAAAAATTTAAAGTGCAACTCAAAGATTACTGATCACTATGCAAAAAAAAAAAACAGTCAGAAAAGGCCCATCCTTGGCCTCATTGTAGCCCCACAGAGTGACGTCGCACTCCATCCTGAAATTTAACCCTAATGCAGCTGATTGCCCAGTTCGTGGTGTGGTCGACGTTAGTGCCTTGATATTCTGATCCTCAGATTCCCTGTTCGCTGTTCAATTCCATGAGTTTCAGCTCCATGATATGTGAAACATCAGCTGGTGGAGCTTTTAGCCTGAGAATGTCACAACGACTGTCCATTAAAAAGGTGAGGATGGAGTGTAAGTAAATCATACTCGCCCCCCTGCTCACTTTGTGGGTGGTAAGCCCACATGATGGCTCCAGGTAGCTGTTTTGGGCTGAGCCTTGCCAGGTTATGTGGGTGGTCTAGCTGAGGAAGACCACCATCAGGCCTAGGTTCACCCGATTCTTGGCAGATTACTCTCACCTTTTTAATAATGGACAGTAGGTCCTCCTACCAGGACCTAAACCTCCACACGTTAAATTCAAGATTCTCCAGGGTGATGCAATTTTGTGAGCGCTGGGCAGGTGGAGCCACCGCTCCTTTGGATTGAGAGGAATGTGTTCTGAGCAGCACTCACTAGGCACTGGCCACGGGGCAGATCCAGCGCAAGCTGAAGGCATTATATCTCCCAGCCGACTTGGCAAACTTGTGGCTGTGACTCAGTACATCAAAGACTCAAACACGGTTGAGAGGTTCAGTACGCTGCTTTACAATGGGCAGCCTGTGTGATCGGAACAATTTTGAAGATGTTATGATTGTTGGTGCCAGAAATGGTGACCCCAGTACCTGAGAACCGTCCGTCATTCCTGGATTTTCTGGAATATATTACAGTGTCTGGGGTTTGTTGATAAACAAAGGATTCAGTCAGCGGCAGTTCAGAGGGCAGAAACACCTCATTAATAATGCTGCTCCGAGGGGAATGGCCAGACTCGTTAAAGTGAATTGGAAGGATACACGTGCAAAAAAGTCATGGAAAAAAACTTCCAGCACTTTGGTGAATCTCTGGCTCAGGGAATTGATGTGGTTCTGTAGGAAAAAGGGACCCAGGCAGGTAGTGTAGGCCTTATGAGGTGGTTACTGAGCATGTAAACTGTAGCTCACAATGAATGTCAGCATGTATGCAAGTTTCTATGTGTGACATCAACACCAAAACATCTCTCATGCATCACCGTGAACACACTCACCCCATAAAAGTGAATCTGATTTTGACACAGAAGGGCTGCTTTCAATGTCTTCGGTATCCTGTGTTCACCTGCATGGTTCGTTTTTTGTCTCCTAACGACAGATTAGCCCCCCGTCCCCCCACCACACACACACAAACACACTCACCGCTCCAAAGAATCCCAAGGCCCAACTTACATCTCAGAGGTGAACCTGGGGCCCACCTTACAATAGCTGATCTTCAGCAGTTTCTCACACTCACATTCAAACATTGCATGTCTCACACTGCACCTTGAATAAACTGCTGTGGAACCTGACTAAATACAAATAAACCAGTTCTTTATGCGCCTAGCTAACATCTATCACCAGTTTTGCACAATCGAGCACGTGGAACATTGTGTTGATGCCCCCTCGGGAGTGCACGTATACGTTGGCGGTCGTGGGCGACGATACTCCACCAGACCAGCAGAGGGCACATGCTGTGCTCGCAGTCTGAATGAAACTTAATAGGCAACAATGAAGCACCCAACAGCCACACAATACCGATCCGCTCTTCCTCACATGGCGAGTACTCTCTTCTTCTACTCCTTCTTCATCGATATCGGGGTCTTATAAATTCGGCACTGCCATCTACTGGACATTCCCAGGAGTGCACAAATCTATTCCTTGCACATGCGCAGACAATGGAAAAAAATGTCCGCCAGGGACAGACACCGTCGATGGCAACATTTGCGTCACCCTTGCTGTCTGTGGACCGTGACTGAACACGGAAAAATGAAGCGTGAATTAGGCTTTGCAGTACAATGCATTGTCCTTACATGCCACTCAATGGCCTTACATGCCACTCAATGTCCTTACATGCCACTCAGTGTCCTTATATGTCACTCAGTGTCCTTACATGTCAATCATTGTCCTTACATGTCACTTAATGTCCTTACATGCCACTCAGTGTCCTTACATGTCAATCATTGTTCTTACATGTCCCTCAATGTCCTTACATGCCA
>JAACJT020003283.1:0-10196 GCA_009936485.2 Gymnarchus niloticus | reverse complement strand
CGTCGCTGCACGCCCTGCTGTTCGGGGCTGTGCTGTGCTGCGGCTCCGGCGCCCTTCGGGGGTGGGTGTGCGGGTGTGGGTGGGTGGTGGTGGGGGGGGGGGGGCAGGACTGAGGTTTCAGGAACGTTTTCTGGTTGCCATGCCAAACGGACGGATGGTCTGGACATCAGAGGTTAGGCGAGGGAGAAAAGGATGGGAAAGTCACATCTAAGCCATGTAGGAAGGCCCTCGCCTCTGTGGTTTGGCGATAAGCTTTAGGAGGGTTTGGACCCCCATGCTAACCTCCTTGCATTGTTGATACAATCTCTAAGAACCTTCCGGCAAGCTTGCGAGTAATCCTAACAGAAGAAAAAGTTAATAAAACATCTTTGAAGTCTTCTCCTGGATGACTTTTGTCATCATGTTGGCTTACTGCACTGTGTAAGAGATGAAGCGAGTTGGAGGTCACAGGATATGTGTAAGATTGTCTCTGCTGTTGTACCCTAGACAAACTTACAGCCCAGAACTGTTTTAGTGTACAGTATCAGGATTATAAAGTTTAAGACAGTACACTGAAGTAGTCAGAGAAAAAGCCAGCAGCTGGGAATTACAGAAGGTCAATTGACTTCCATCTGATGTTGTCAAGTGTCTGGAGTATTAAAAGAAACTCACTTTATTGAATATACAGAGTCGACAGTTTCAGTCTTAAATACGTTTTAATGTTTAGTTTAACCCTTTAAAATGAAGTGGCTTGCGGTTATCAGCATTTGCATACGGTAGTTGACGTCACAGACGACTGTCACAGGTCTGAATTTCCTGATAGTTTAAGAGAGATGATTTTAAGGCAGCTGGAAGACTCTGAATAGGCCACTCTACACCCCCACGTCTCAGGGTCGGCCCATCATGACCCTGAAGTGAACGGACGGGGGACTTTCACTTTGGATAATGGAAAACGTGTCTTACCCGGTGTACCCCAGATGGAAGCCTTGCACATCGACACAAATGAAATATCACACTCTGACCTCTGTGGGACTGGTACATATTCCCATTACAAAAAGTGTTTACCATGGCTCTCAGACAGGGAAGTAGGAGTTAGATCACGGGCAAAATTCCTCTATCACCACCTGGCGCTACAGTGCAACTTAGGACAACTTTCTCATTAAAGGGGGCACTCAGGGCCACCCAGACCTGAATGTTTAGTCAGCGTTTGGATGGTACGTTTGCTTCCTGCCACCAGAGTCCCTCAGCAGAATCACTACCCCACAGGGGAAAATACACTCCGCACAGTTTCCCATGTGATGCGTTTTACAAGCGCTGCAATTGTAATGACAGCGGCTCTCCAAGGAGCATTCTGGTCTGGCATGAAAAGCTGCTCTGCTGACGCCACAGAAATTAAAGTGTCATAAAGACAAGGCTACTGCAGCCTTGAGCAGAGGAGACCGGTGGTGGGTTTCCGGTGAGCAGGAAGCACAGAGATGTGCCAAAGTGCAGCAGCGTTGAGGTCTCAGACCTCCTTGGTTGTGGGTTTGGTTCTCACCGCCGGTTCATTATGTATGGAGTATACATGTTCACTCCATTTTCATACAAGTTTTTTTGGTATTCTGGGTTCCTCCCACAGTCCAAAACAGCAGCTAGGTGGGGTGGTGAATATAAATTACCCATGGCGTGTGTGTGTGTGTGTGTGTGTGTGTGTGTGTGCGCCCTGCAATGGTCTGGCATCCAGGACTAGGTATCCCCAGCCTCGTCCCCTGAGTTTCCCATGATGGGCTTCTGTCTCACCATGACCCTGTACTGGACACATGGAAGACGGACGGATGCACAAATGTGAAATGATCACTGTCTAAAAGTGTTATTATGTGTCCGTGAACCAGAAACTCCAGTCTGTGCCTCTTTGGAGGAAATGGCCTTCATGTGACATGCAAGATGACGGTGTTGCTTAAAGAGAGCTCAAGTTGACGGAGATCTGCAAGAAGCTCCTTAATAAATTAGCCAGGAAAGACGGTACAGATGAGGACCAATCGACCAACTAAGCAAATTCAAAAACAGAGAAACGACAGCACCGGGCTGGCAGTCCAAACCAAGTGGATCCCTGCAGAGGATAGACAACAGGAGAGAGGGGCATGGCTGAGCTGTCCAGGCAGCTCTGGGAAGACAGCCGCTAAGCTAAGAAGCATGCATGATAGCCAGCAAGCTAAGAGAAGGCTAGGCTAACTACCAGGTCAGCAGACCACCACAGGGCAGAACCAAAGCAGTTTTCCTCTCTGGGGGCTGCAAAGTTGCTTTCCCAGTAATAACAGATGGTTTCATCCATCATTTTACACCAAATGTCGTTTCCTTGCTTAATTTCACATCTCACCCCTTAACATCATTGCTTTTGTCTATATTTACCCAACACTTCAATCAATCTTGACTAAAATGCAAGCAGCTGATCAGAGATTTAATACCTTCTCCAGGAGGGCACGTTTAAAGCGGATATTAAAAAGAAAGTGATATGTTCTGATTTATTCCAACTTTCAGATGTGGGTGAGAATCAATAAATCTAAATTAAACCAGGATGATATGAAAATATGAAATAGATGCGTGCCACTCATGTTTTGTGACACGAGGCGGCGTGACGTGTTTGTCTAGGATGTGACACTTTCGCATGTAGCATGGACAGGGTTCACTTGTATCCTGTGGGCCTCTTTAAGCATCCCGTCCAGCAGGACTGTGGCTGGGGGTCAAAGTGGCATGGGGAGGGGGGCCTCAGGATTAAGAAAATAAGGCTGTCATTGATGGATATAAAACAGGAATCCTTGGTGATGCTAACAGTAGTCGTAAGTGGATGATAGATAGAGACATCTCTGTGAAGCATGGGTGGGGGCGATGTCTTCCCGCTGTGTGTCATTCTTTTCCTTGACAGGTGCGTGAATCATGTACGAATGCGTGAGCCCGCAGGGTTTTTGTCGTTCGGCGGAAGTTAAGTCAGCAGCGGGAAGCAAAAAAAAAAAAAAAAAAGAATAAAAAATCCCACACTATCAGACATCATTTTGCCCAAGGCTCTGAAGTGGCAAGATCATCACATGAGCTGATTGGGTGGATTAAACCAGAAAAAGGCAGCTTAAACAGTACGAACGCCTCTCAGCTGTAAATCAAGTTTATCATGATGGCAAAAAACTTGACTTTAACTTAACATCACCATCAAGTCATGTTTTAATATTATTGTTGTTCTTATTGCCGCTGCCTGGCAGATGACTTTGTCCAAGTCAACTTGTCTTTTTATGTCATACTTATTTTTAGCGAGACTCACTTTCAGGGCCATGGTGTACAAATGGATATTCTCACCCAAGAAAAAAAAAATAACAACATGTCAGTGGTCTTTATCAGGTTATCATCAGTATAATATCATGTGATATAACCTTTTACCTTTGACCTGTGAACGTCAAGACTGAATCACTACTCTGTCAAGACAGATTTGGATTACATCCCTTCTAACGGAGAGATTACAGTAACCCCCTGAGGTACTTGCATTTCATACCATAGTTTATAGAGTTACTGTTTGTAGAGTTTGGCTTCTCATCCATGTAAGGAACGTTTGCAAAAAAGGACAGGAAGGTGTGGTAAAGATCTTCACTCACGGCTGCAGTGTTGGATGAGCATGATTTGCTTTTTCTAACCTCTTGCCATCAATAACCTTTAGCACAACTGCTCTGAAATCAGTTACTATGAACGATATGAATGGGAAGTGCATTGAAGAAATGAGGCTATCACACAGGATTATCATGCGTGCTGCCATTCGCTGATAGGAGTAGCCCACATGTTAGTCTTTAATTTATTGCTTCTCATTGGGGTAAACCAAACGTTGCTTGAGGGAGCATATTTGATCCTAACAATCCTGGGTTTCATGCTCTCGTATGTCCAGATCATATGAGTGAGTTTCCTTGATTGTTTATTTATAACATGACCACTGAATTCCCATCAGGAGCTGGTGTAGATTTCACTTTGACACCAGTTACTTCTGTACCCTTCCCTGCATTTGCTGCTGACTTGTTTTTATTTAAGATTTAGGACTGAGGTTCAATTATTGGTGTGGAAGAACTGTGCACGTCAGCAGCTAGCAGGAAGAAAAAAAATATGCAGAGGCAAACCGATCAAACATATCTTTGGATTTGGGGCGAAAATCTGTGCTTATTTTTGCTCCGAGAATGTGACAGCTGTGGACGTTGTGATTCTTTCAATTCACGATGGGTTGCATGCTCCGCTCACAGTGTGGGCGTAATGTCAGATGAAGTGCATTTCAAAGGCTACCAGTTTAATTGTGTGCCTGCCTGTCGCTCTGCAGAGGTGGCCTCACAGAAGGCGAACAGTGAGAAAGGACTAGAAATGGCTCGTAAATGCAGGGAAGCCCGAGCCGAGAGTCCTGTGGCTCGCAGCCCCAGTGGATTGTGTCTTTCTCTCTCTCTCTCTCTCTCTCTCTCTCTCTCTCTCTCTCTGCCACCTCGCAGGGAGCGCCGGGTTGAAGTTCACTCTGCTGCTCGCCACGGATGACAAACAAACTGCTGCCCGAATCCAGATCTCCCTCCATGTTGCCGTCGGAAATGGGGAAAAAAAACAGACCGAAATTCTGGCTGATTGCTGGCTTACAGCTGGCTGCTGGGTCACATGCGTAGTCCGGTTGCTTCTATGTGTGTGTGTGTTTGTGTTTCACTGTTTGTGTCTCTGTCAGCATGTCTTTCTGCATGCACCTGTCACGGTGAGAGTGTGAAAAGAGAAGACCAGAACGCTTCAACTACTGCCCCCCCTGGTGGTCTTTGCTGAGGTGGCACAGCTTTGGCCTTGTTTCTGTTTCTCTGTGTCTGTCCAGCAAAGGCTTCAGCAGTGCCATCCACATGTTTGAGCTCTTCCACGAGGACGATATTGGCACTCGTTCTGCGGACCGATGGCAGGAGTGGTTTTCATACCCATGCCGGTAAGAGTGACTCCGGACACTTCCAGGTCCGGCTCTCCATGAGCACGCCTACGCTCCCGGCTACGTTACGCTCCTCTTCTCCCCCATAGTGCAACTGGCCCAATGAGTCACAGAGAGCTTCAACTGACAGCCAATTTCCCCTCGCAGAGGGAGGAAACATAAATAGCATGCTGTGATCTCCGTGGGAAGAGCAGTAAAAGTGCAACCCACCAGGAAATCGGCTCAATTACAAGCTTGATGCAGCACCACTGACACAAAATCCCAGCAGGGCTGTTTCGGAGCCTCCTATTGGTTAGATTTCTATCACTGAGCTGCACATCACCTTACTACACATTTAAATAACACACCCTGAGAGACGAGCCTAAATATCCTTTTCATGTCCTTTAGGCGTTTGCTGGAGATGGCAGTTCAAGGTGTGATCTTTAAACCATTGGAAGTATTTTTCGGAAGTATATACAATACAGTTAGATGTTTTTCAAAGATGGCCTCCCCCACCCCGGGCCTGAAGGGGTCATGAACGCAGTCTGGAGTACATGTGAACCCCCACAGTTAAAGCACAGCTCCTTGTTGTTGCTGTTGTCCGTAAACTCAAGCCAGACCGAGCCTTTTTCAGTGGGAGGGAGACTAGCAGCGTCGCAAAACAGGCACTCCGAGAAAGAAAACTGCTCCAAACAGAGAAAAAGCAAATCAAGATAATGTTTCCTGTTTGGGTTTGGCACACTGATTTCATGATTGCAAGGAAATGCATTCTCGTTTCTTCCATTCAATCCATTTCCTGTTGATCGATTTTCCTTTTTTAATCCCTCTAGGCTATATACTGGATTTAAACCCCTCCTGATGCTTTCAACTTTTACAGTCAGTCAAACTTCATCCAAAATCCTAGTGCAGCTGCCTGCCTCAAAATGGCAACTGTCATGTCCTAGGGGGCAACAGAGACCCAGCTCAAACATCGAGCAATGAAAGCAGCAACAATGCCAAGGCAAGAATATGCACATGGTCAAGGAGGGAAGGGGTCAGGGAGGGGTCTTTTGGAGAGCATTTTGCCCTGGGTCGGAAGTGGTCAGAGAGGGGTCCTTTTAGAGCACAGAACCAAGGTTCGGGGTTCAAAAATGGTTGGTGAGTGGTCCTTTTAGAGCACAAAAGCCGGATTCAGGATTCAGAAGTGGTCATGGAGGAGTCCATTCACTGCATAGATTCTGGGTTCAGAAGTGTTTGCCGGGGGGTCCTTTTAGAGTACAGACTCTGGGATCAGGTTTCAGAAATGAACCTGTTATCACAGTGCTAATAAACAAGAAAACAATAGGACTATCTCAAACGGATCTTATTAGCAGCTGTGATCGTGGGCAGCAGATGCATTAAAAATATTTATAGTACAGGTTGAGTTTGCATGTTCTTCCCGTGGTCACATGGATTTCCTCCTGGTGCTCCAATTTCCTCACACTGTCCGTAGACCTATAGTTAAATGAATCGGGGCCCTATCCAGAACATTCCCTTGCCGGGTGCCCCGGTCGTCCGAGGATAGGCTACAGGATGGACGGATAGATGAGTACAGGTTCCTATGTGCACGCTTGGCTGCTTGACCATTATCTAGTATTTTATAAGTTTGTTGGAAGCCACAGGTAAGTGTCACTGACTTACAGCTGTGGACACTCTGGGTATTATTCAGGGAGAGAACTTTGCCACCTTACAAAACACTTATCAGTCTGTGACTTTGAATGACGAAGAACGTGGGGGTTTTAATGACAGGACTGTCACGCATCACAAAACAGAAGGCACTGTGCTTTGGATTCCATCACGGTGCTGAGCACCATGGCAAAACTAAAGACAGTAAATCTTGTACCAGAGAGCAGATGGATGACACAGACCTCTGCCACAAAATTCTTGGCCTCCTATAGAAGCACAGGGCCTGAATAGAAGCCAGTCCTGGCAAGAACTATAGCATAAAGAGGCCGGGGTCACGATCGATAGTCATTGAGCCTTTGAATTACGTATCACCATTTCTCGAAGGACCCAGTTATTCCCATGGCTGCATATAAGGCAACTGCAGATCTTCATCACCCACTGGAACCGAAACTCTGATCCAGTAAGAATAAAGAACTGGAGAAGAATAGGTATGACTGGTCCATGCTATATCAGCCTGGGCTCCTTCCTCTCTACTGCCTAGGTGCCATGTGGGTGGGTTGGATGAACAAGGGGGAGACTCACAATGACAATGAAGTATGGGAGACTCTTTTTGGTTAAGAGAAATGCTCTACAGAGATTGTAGTAGGAAGTGTGGTCTGTAACCTGCGAGTAAGGACTATAGTGTATTTGCATGTACGTGTAAAGACTAGTGCGGTGCATGTAGTGTAGATTTATGAACTGTTTTGTAAGTTGAGTGCAAGTTAGTGCAGATGAACAGACTGCAGTGCAAGTGTAGCGTAAGTGCCCTGATTTTGGGGTAGATGTAAGGAGTATAGTGTACATCCACGCATTTAATTCTGTGGACCTTTTTTTAAAAAAAAAACTGCCACTTGGTTTTCTGCCGTGACACCAAAGTGACCACACAGGAGGGAAGAGGATACTCGTAACATTTATGTGACAATCATGCCTCTAGCCTTGGCTCTAAAAAGCTGGAACTCTTCCAGTGCATCTCAAGTGCATGTTACTAAAAGCAAATGCGTCCCTAAAACGTCTGGAAATCTATGCTTCCAGTCCATGGACATGGCAGTCAATCTCTTGACTTAAACAGCATATTTCAGTGGTGGCCATCGTTTGCTGCCAGCTCGATTAAAGCGCATAAAACCAAGAAAGATTTCTTCAAAAATATGCTCATTACATGTAGCCACAGAAACCGTGATATAAAATTTCTTTTTTAGTCAAATAGGCATTAAATATCTCAATGAATGGAATCTAAGATCAACAATTTCAGAGAAGTGTGAATATGAAGAGATTTTTAAATTTGAAAGCAATTTACAATTATTTTCATTTTCTCTTTACAGCATTTTCAGGAAACGTTTGAATGCTGGAACAATAACAAATACGCTCCGGCTCGAGGTATATTTTAAACGTAATCTAAGAAAGAAAGACTGCAACAGTAACGCTCGTCAATGCTGCCACCTCATGGTCAAACATATACACCGCGTGTGGCGCCGTTCTTTATCCTTCAGGTCGGGGTGAATTTTGTAATTGCGCTCCCGCGCCAAACCTAATGCCTAATAACGTCATCTCTAAAATGTTGCCGGTAAAGCATTCTTTTATGAGCAGATTATGAATTTGAACACATGGGCGTTAAATGAATAAGAGAGTAATGAAACATGGAACTGGAATGGCTGCAAATACACAAAGAAAATTTTTGTGCCGTTTGTTGGAAATGTATTAACTGTCTTCCTTCTAAAAATACCTGCTTTTATTCTGCTAGAATATTAATAAAATCATTCTAAACATTGTGCAACCCAGCACTTTAAACCTATTGTTTTTTTTTTTTTTGTGTGTGTGTGTTTCTTTTTGACCAGTCATGCTTGCATAGATGAACATCCCTTCACGATTGCAGACAAGACTCAATGAAAGCACAGAAAAATGTCTGCAATACAATAACGCATCATCCATTTTATGCGACAGAAACCATTCTTGTTTGCAGCAAGCCGGAGCCCAACAGGCAGGTTCACAAAGGCGGTCTGTTGTGGCCCCATACTTCATCCTACGTCTTAATTGCCCATTTCCTGGACGAATGATTAGGACATACCGTACAATAACCGAGGAGCCATTCCAAGAAGTGAAGGCAGCGCCGCCCTTGTGGCGGGTAAAAAACAGACGCACCAGTGATCCGTAAAAGCGTGATGGGGCGTATTCGTCCTCACCGCTCAGTTCATTAACGATTTTCTCTCTACCCACTTAATTAAAACTACACTACCTGGCTCTCATCCTGGCATCCGAGAATCGGGAAATGTGATGTACAGACAAACTTGAATTTTTTCTTATTTAAACTGGAGTCCACTGGTTTCACTAATGAGAAAACTATAGGCGATGAGTGGGGATCCCACCGGGCATCTAGGGGGTGACAGCGAGGAGCGGGGATCCCACCGGGCATCTAGGGGGTGACAGCGAGGAGCGGGGATCCCACCGGACATCTAGGGGGTGACAGCACAGACTCAATTATTGATCTAAATCCTTTAATCCGACCCTCGTTTCCCCGCGATTTAGATGTCGGGCTGCGGCAGCATCAGCACCACCGGCTTACAGCCGTTCAGATTCTCCCATCCTTTCTAAGCCCAAAGGGACCGGCGCTCAGAGCTGGAAATAGTGTAATGAGTGGAATGATTTCCCTTGGAATCGTTCTGCAGAAGCACTAAAGCTGTAGACAAATATTATTTAGTCGATTTCCTTTAGTGGCGCTGAAATGTGAGTCGTAATAAAGTGAAACGCAGTCTCCAGGAGATCACACTGATTTCTCATAATCAAACTCTCAAACGACCAATTTAGAGACATCTGCTGAGTTCGGAAAGCCAACGACAACAGAAATTGGACTATAATGCATTCCTGCTGTTTTGATATTTAGGTGTTTGCTTTGAATGTAAAAAGCCCAACATACCTAAGTCACCAAAGAACGGCTAAATGGAGGTTTTGAATTCATCTGCTTTTCTCTGTCACTGCCACAGTAGATTTGACAAGTGTAGGTAATGTTGGTATGAAGAGTTTTAATACCTGCGGAATTAAGTTCTTTGTCAAAGTAATATCATTATAATTGCAAAATTGTTCTTCAAGATAGATAGGCCTATCACATGGAGGGCTTCTCACTTTTTTAAGGGGGGTTCCCTTGATGCCTGGGAGAGTGGAGCAGCTGGCCTGTTTGTATGGAAAGGGTCCGGACTCAGTGTATTTGACATGTACATATGGCTGATATGATGGGATTTATTCTCTCAGAGGAGTGCACATGCTGGTCAGTTTGGTTATGCGCGTGGCAGCTGATGCTGATTTATTGAGTTCATCCTCTGTTCACCTCAATACCGGGCCTTGAGTGGTGAGTACACAGTCACTCCTGCAGACCTGCACACACAAAAAGATACTAAAACTAAACTAAAATCTATTGTTTAATGTAATATTGGTAAGCTTCCTCTAATACTGTATAATACAGATGTTTTATAGTACTGTAAGAAGGTTTGACTGGTGTGACTATGAGGGAAGCAGGACAACGTGTGCAACCTGATTTGTGCAGATTCTCAGGGGCCTCCATAGTCAGGACATTCAGAGAAGAGAGCAGGTGACTTTCAAGGGCCAAAACCAAAATTAG
>JAACJT020003282.1:0-10197 GCA_009936485.2 Gymnarchus niloticus | reverse complement strand
TGTAGTGGGGGGGGGAGGAAGAGGGAGAGGGGGCGGCCAGGCGTTGTTGGGGGTGTTGTATGTAAGGCCCCCCCCCCCCCCCCCCTCACTCTGTAGGTGGCTTTTTGAGCTTCAAGTTTCCCCTTAACTGCTGCAGGTAGTTCCACTTTTTGTGCTCTCAAGATTTGTGGTGGTTTTTTGTCACCCCCTTATGCTATGTAGGTGGTTTTGTAGTGCTCGTTGTGGTTTTTGGTGGTAGTTCAGCCTGCTCATGCTCTGTGGGTGGTTTGTGGTGGTCCCTCCTCATAGTGGCTAGGTGGCTTCTGGTACTATCTACCCCACGCTCTGTAGGTTTGTATTGGTTTTGCTGTGGGTCTCATCCCCTCCTTCCCCTCGTGGTTTTTCTGTGGCTGGGGTCACCCCCTTGCTCTGTGGGTGGCTTGTGGTGGTTTTAGCTTTACCCCCCCCGTGCCTTGTAGGTGATTTGTGGTATCAGAACTACTTTTCTGTAGTAGTAGGCATCCGTCCGTCTCGGAAGATGATAGTTGCGCCGTGGTCAGTCTATCATAGTGCCGTTAAGAGCATCTGGAGTGGCTCAGCAATCCGATCCTTGCGTGGAAGTCCCTTCTGCAGGTACTGCATACGAAGTTGGATTGTAACACTGGAGCTTGAGTTTGTTGTCTCTGCCTCCTGTGTTGCATTCTATACTCTAGCTGCTGATTGCATCTTTCTTTGCCTCTCTTGATGCCTTCTTGAACGACACAGCGCCAGCCACTTTGGTTGCCTGCGAGCTGTTCCCAACTGACAAGCATCGACCCAGAGAGCTTTAGGTCACGCTTGCAGATGTCTTTATACCATAGTGCTGGGTGGCCCAGTGGGCGGTGTCCTGTGGCCAGCTCGCCATACATGACGTCCTTGGGAATGCGACCGTCTGGCATATGATGTACATGTCCCAGCCAGCGCAGTCATCTCTGGCTAAGGAGAAGATGCTTGCTCCAGTACGGCAGTGTTGGTAACTTTGTCTTGCCATGTGATACCGAGGATTTGTCGTAGGTAGTGGAGGTGGAAGCTCTCTAGGCGATTTTCCTGCCTAGCATAAGTGGTCCAGGATTCGCTGCCATATAGCAAGGTGCTGAGGACACATGTCTGGTCTACCTTCAATTGGGTGTTCAGGGTCTGCTGGTTGTTAGTCCACACTCTCTTGCTCAGTTTGGCCATCACACAGCAGCTCGGCAATCCGCCTGTCGATTTCACTATCGAGTGATAGGTTGCTGTTGATGATGGAACCCAAGTAAGTAAAGTGGTCGGTGACTTCGAGCACTGCGCCCTCAATGCTAATTGAGGGTAGAGAAGGGACATCCTGGCCCATGACATTGGTTGTCTTAATGCTGATAGCCAGCCCAAACTCCCTGCAAGCATATGCAAAATGGTTGATCAGCTGCTGGAGGGCCGCTTCAGTATGTGAAGTCAGGGCCACATCATCAGCAAACAGCAATTCTCTGAGGATTGTGTGAATCTTGGTCCTTGTCCTGAGGTGGGCCAAGTTGAACAGCTTCCTGTTGCTCCTGGTATGTAGGTTTATGCCTTCGAGAGAGCCCTTGAATGCGAAGTTCAATAGTATGGAGAAGAAAATGCCAAACGGAGTCGGTGCAAGGACACATCGTTGTTTCACACAGCTCTTGATTGGGAACGGGTCATAAGTGTCCCCATCATAACTGATCACACCCCGCGTGTCCTCGTGAAAGGAGGTTATAATACTAAGCAACTGGGGGTGCAGCCGATTTTCTTTCGCAGTTGAAACATTCCTGTCCTCCTCACGAGGTCAAAGGCCTTGGTCAGGTCGATAAATGCGATTATATAATGGTTTGCCTTGTTCTCAGCATTGCTCTTGAAGCTGACATATAGAGATAATGATGATGATGATGTCGACTGTGGATCTTTCAGCCGTAAAACCGCATTGTGATTCTGGATAAATGCGATCAGCAAGGACTTGCAGTCGAGTTAGAACCACATGGGCAAAGACCTTGCCCACAATGCTCAGCAAAGAGATGCCCCAGGTAACTGTTACAGTCACTGCGCTCACCCTTATTTTTATACAGGGTGACTATCTTGGCATTACGCATGTCCTGTGGTACCTTGCCTTCCCTCCAGCAGAGGCACAGGAGCTCATAAAGTGGCTTTAGTAAAGCTGGCTTTCCATATTTAATGATTTGGTGGTATGCTGTCCTCTCCCGGTGCCTTTCCATATGCTAGGGCATCAATGGCTTTAAGTACAGCCACAGTTGGTTCTGCATCTAGGCCTTCGAGGACAGGCAGGTCTTCGATGATGTCTAACACTACTCGAGTGACAGAATTTTCTGTGGAGTACAGGTCTAGATAGTGTTTGACCCATTGACCCATTTTTGTTTGTCTGTGATTACCTTTCCTGTCTTGGACTTCAGAGGTGCATACTTCTTCATTTGTTTACCTATTGCTTGTTTAATGCCCTCATGCATACTCCTGATGTTGCCAGTGTCTGATGCCAGCTGACTATTGCCTGAGACTTGAAGCCAGTAGTCATTTGCGCAGCGGCGAACAGTTTGTTGGGCCTTGTGACGGGCGTCTTTAGATTTTGCTGGCTTGGGTCACGCTTATAAACGCATTACGCTTAGCATCAATGGCCGGCTCTAATACCAATATGCCAGCCTCAAACCAGTCTGCATTGTGGTGCTCTTTCTTGCCATAAGTCATAATGGCAACACTGTAGATGGTATTTCAGAGGGAATTCCATCTTGCTTTTGCGCACTGCTGTTAGTTGCTAGCCAGGGATTTTTCAAGCCTCACTATGAACTCCTTGTTTTTGTCTGTGTAGGCGGTCTTACTGATGTTAATTCTTGGTTGACATTTCTTGGAAAGATGGAATTTCTTTGGTTTGAGCTTTACCTTTGAGACAATCAGGGAGCGGTCAGTATCACAGTCTGCACTGTGGTAAACTCTGGCATTGCATACGCTGTTTAAGAAGTCACGTCTGGTGATGACCAAGTCCAGCTGGTGCCAGTGCTTTGACCTTGGGTGTCTCCAGGAAGCTTTACGACATGCCTTGTTCTGAAAATAAGTATTTGTAACACACAGACTGTGATAGCAGCAGAACTCAAATAACCTCTGGCCATTCTCATTCATCTTTCGTATGCCGTGATGACCTAACACACTTGGCCAGGATTCTCGATCTGCACCCACCCTAGTGTTGAAATCTCCTAAGAGGGAAATGTGCTCTGACATTGGGATTCCTTTAACAACGCTGTCTAGGTGTTCATAGAACTGATCTTCAGAAGTGGCTTTTAGGGTTGGAGCATAGATGGACCCCAAGTTTGCAATGCCTGCTGATGTGGAAAGGCGTAGGATGAGAACTCTTTCTGTGCCACTTGTTTGATGTTCAATCATGTGGAGCAGGGTGTTCCTGACAGCAAAACTAACTCCTTGTTCCTTAGTTTCCTCAACACCTTTCTCCTGGCAGAAGAAGGTATAATGTTCTTCCGCCGAAGATCCACTGTCTGGTAGCCTTGTTTCCTGCAGTGCTGCTATGGTGACATGCAGTCTGCAGCTCACAATCAATTACTGCGGTCTTACGAGCATCCTCAATTTCTTTTAGGTTGTCGGACAGTCCGGTGCGCATTGTTCGCACGTTACAACTTGAGATACGAAAAACTGAGGTCTTAAGCTTTTTCACGTGATATTTTACTGGTGCATGTTAACAGTCTGCTTGTTGAGCTGAACTCTGAGCTCCAGGCACCCACGGAAGCAGGCAGACCATGGCAGGTTAACACCTTACTGGCCGGTGGCTGCCTGGCTTGAGGCGGGTGATAGTTGACCAAAGGGACACAAGGATCCCTCCCACTGTCAAAGACAGCCCGTGGCGTCCAGCTGTACGCCCGTTGAGCAGGGCCTTATGACCCGTAACTGCTGCCTTCCGTGTTGTGCTCACACCATGAGGTGAGACTGGGCTGATCTCTCTAGGGTGCAGGCCTGGGCAACAGTATATGAGGGCCTTGTGCTGCCTAGACAACAGAGCCCCCCTTTCGGCCGTGCCGACTAAATCCAAAGGAATGCAAAACATTACATTGGAGTCGGCTTGGCTGTAGGAGTTTCCGGAAGAAGGTTCAGTATTAACATCCAGCCGCTTTTTGGACTCTAGCCCCGGTTTTTTCCTCAGGGTTAACTCCCAAAGCTTTTCCCATGGCTGGGTATAGCCGCAAGGCAGCAGAGGTTTGAAGTCAGTTTTCCTTCTCCTAGATGGGCAGTCCTCCTGGACTAACGAGCCCTATCTGCCCGAAGCAACATCATCTTTGTAAACGGCTAATAAAACGAGGCGGCAGACATTACAACTATGTGCTATAGACACTATTCGGGAAATGACCGTAAAGTTAAATGTTTAAATTGGGTACAACATGGAAAGCACACGAAACATGACAAATAGAATAAAAATTGGTAGCCAAAGCTTGCTAAAATAAAAACGTCTACACCAACTGTGGCGGTGCACAGTTGCTTAAAAATACGAATGTTTGATATAAATGGGAGACCCTGACCTAGATTGGGCTCGCTATTACAACAATTACACGTGTACCATACAATTATGCTGCGTTAAACATGGTCGGCTAGGAATTAGAAGAGATATTTCGAATAAATACGCAGGGCGATAAAGCTGGTCAGCTTATCTAGAAGTTGGCTGTCCGTGTCCATGCTGTAAGTAAGTAGGAAATCAGACGTGTTTAGAATTAAGCCCCCGCTTTCTCGACAGTTCTTATTGCCGCTGTAATTTGGTAAAATCGATGGCTAGTACCGCAAAACGAGCCATCTTTTGGGATTTTAAAATATCGGTGCAGAAAGGGACAAGGACCATCTCACCTGCTGAGGACTTGAGTGAAGCCTGGAGCTGGAGGACAAGCAGTATGGAGTGCCTCCGTCTGTCCGTCCGATTAAAATTAATGCATATATATTGAACAACACATACCTTTTGAAACAAGCCACATATTATCCACTTAAACATATTAATCTACAGGACAGCTCTGTTCTCTGATGATAGTCTAACACTGAAAGTCGCTTTTCCTCATAAATACATTACACAGTCCTCTTTGGTAAATTCCTGTTAATCTGTTGAACTGAAACCTCTGGAGCCAACAGACTCGGACAACACCACCAATGCAATTAAAGCATGGTGAAAATAGATCAGAGTGATTACCACAACAGCAACTCTTCAGCCAGCTTTCCTCTATCTGAGGAATATAACTAAGGTTTGGAAAGTGTTGTCCTTCAACGATACTGAGAACCCATGTAACTGATAAAGCCATGAGTTACATTTTGGGTTATTATAATGCTCTTTTTTTGATGTAACTCTGGGTTATTAGAGACTCCAGCTGGTGTAAGTGGCTGCAGCATTTTTTTCTAACTGTAGCTAGGGAGTTTGATCATCATATTAGTCCCATGTTGTCATCTTTACATTGGTTTCCCGTTAAGGCTCACGCTGATGAAAATACTACTAACCTATAAGGCCTTGCATGGTTTGGCTCCAGAATCTGATCTTTGTTCCATTATCCCCACCCCCGTTTGCTTTGCTCTTAGAGGGCAGGTTATTAGTTCCAAGAGTGGGGAAAAAGCTACGTTGGGCTGCAGAGCATTCTCCTACAGAGAATGGTGACATGGTTCTGGCAGTAGTGTGGGACTCTGGCTCACTCCAAGTATAGGCATAACACACTTTTTAGCTTGGTGACCTTGGGTAGCTACTCCCTGTTTGACTAGGCTGTAGTGAGGTGTAGAGCTGGGTGGGGATCAGTGCCATAGACTTTGGATGAACTGTTCTGTCAGTGCTGTCACTCCTGCTTCATACATTACCGTGTGTTGCTGGAGGGCCAGCTTTCAAGGATTCCTCATGCCTGTGTCCCCACTGGCCTCTCCATCAGTTATGCTGCCATATATATAGTTAAGCCAGGGCTCTTGGTGCTGTTGCAATTCTGCCACCTCAAACTGCTGCTCTGTGCATGTACATCCTCTTTCCCCCATGGCACCCTCTTTGAGGTGCTTTTGGAAGTTTAGATTCAAGAGATTCCTGTATTGTCTGCTGGTCTACCGTGCCCTCCCTCGCTTCAGCTATCCACACTGACTAGCTTGCTGCCTTCTGAACCACAGAACCTGCTCTTCAATCTTGATCCCCAGACTGCATCCTTTATTACCCCGTTGTCCTCCTGACTGTTCTACAACATCGTTTCATTTGTATTAATGAATTTGTCCGGCCTGGCCCTTGCCAGAAGAGGATGGGCTTCCCCCTTGAGTCTGGTTCCTCCCAAGGTTTCTTCGTTGCCACTATTGCCTTTAGTTTACTCTCTGGGGACCCTGGGCCTGGTACTATATAAAGTGCTTTGTGACAGTACTTGTTAAAGGTGCTTGGGAGGAACATGACGCTCATCTGGCTGGCACTAGGCAGGACAAGTTCATTAATACAAATATGAAACAATGTTGTACAACAGTCAGGAGAACAGGGTATTGGAGGATGCAGTCCAGTGATCAGAACTGAAGAGCAGGTTCTGTAGATCAGAAGATGGAAAGCTGGTCAGTGTGGACAGAAGTTGGAGTTGGGGCACGGTAGGCCAGCAGACGATACGGGGATATCTTGACTCAAAACCTCTAAAAGAAACACCCCAAAAAGAGGGTTATTAATAGTATTGAAGTCAGCATGATACTTGACTTAGGAAGCTAATGAAGAGATGACAGTACAGGACTAATATGATTAAACTTCGAAGTTCATCTTAGTACTCTTGCTGCAGCATTTTGCACCAGCTGGGGTTTGTGTAACAACCCAGAATTGCATCCAGAAAATAGCATTACAATAATCCAATCTGGAACTGATGAAAGCATGAGTTGGATTCCATTGAATTTTACATCAATCTGTTCTCAAAGCACTCTAGGACGAAGCAGCATTACTTCTGTTTTATCTTGATTTATGAGTAAAACTTCTGGCCCTCCAGCTCCTAAAGTCTAATTTTCAATCTTTGAATTGCCTCAGTTGTCACCAGGTTTAACCATGTATGGTTGCGTCATCAGCATAGGAGTGGAAATCAATACCATATTTTCTACTTGTGTCACAAAGTGGCAGCATATACAGGGTGAACAGCAGTGGACCAACACAGATCCTTGTGGAACACCATATCTAACTCTAGTACATCAGACGATTCACTGTTGACATGAACTGGTAGCAGTCAGTGAGAGAGGACCATAGCCAGGACAAAGCTTGCCCTGTAATATCAACTAAAGATTCTAGTTGAGGAGAATTGATGCTACTGACCATGACAATGCTGCACTGAGATCTAAGAGCACCAGCAAAAAAAAAAAAAACCACAATCAGAGGTCATAAGTAGGTCATTTATTCCTTTCACTAATGCAGTTTCAGTGCTGATGTCTAAATCCAGATTGAAATGTTTCATTTATGCCATTACTCTGTAGGATGAAGTACAAATGTTTTCTTACCATTTAGAGAAGGAAGGGTTTGATAGGCCTATAATTTGCTATGTGGTAGGATCAAGCGTAGGTTTGTGTCTGTATTCACCTACACAACACAGTGGGGTTTTTTTTTTTTATGTTCACCTCATGCTGGGGTGTGTTTTTTGTGTTTTTTTTTGTTTTTAGCTTGGTTTCTCTGGTTACCCATTTATTGTATATAATCGGCACACCTTGCTGGACATCAGGCACAGGGTTCCAGCAAACTTCAACACTGCCAATTTACCAAGAAATTCTTTGACGCACTATAAGACTAAACAGCAACATCAAACGTCGTCAGACCAAACGGACAAGTCAAAGGGAGGTGGTGTATGCTTCTTTAACAGCAAGTGGTGCACTGATGTGGATGTAGTGTCCAAGTCTTGTTTGCCAGTCCTAGAGAGTACCTCATGATCAAGTGCTGGCCATTTTACCTGCCCAGAGAGAGTTCTTTGCTGCTGCTCACTGCTGTTTCCATACCACCTGAAGCTCCAGCTACACATGCACTAGATGAACTGTATGCCACCATTTGCAATTGGGAACAGTGGCCTTCAACCACTGCAATCTGCAGAAAGTCCTCTCCAAGTACCACCAACACATCACTTGCCCCACCAGAGGTGACCGGACTCTTGACCTCTGCTACGCCACACTCAAAGGCGCTTACAGGTCCGTCACTCGTCTGCACTTTGGTAAGTCCGACGTCTCGTCGATGCTTCTGCTCCCAGCCTACAAGTAGGAGCTGAAATGTACTCCACTGCAGATGAGTATAGGGCCGGGCACCCGACCGCAAATCCAGACTCCAAGACTGCCTGGATTCAACTGTCTGGTCTGTCTTCAAGGTCTCCTCCCAGAGCCTGGATGAGTATGCTGAATCGGTAATGGACCATGTCAGGTTCTACATGGACTTCATTGTGTTTTCCCGGACCGTTTGCTTTTACCCGGAACAGAAACTGTGGATCAACACCACTGTGCCCCAGGAGCTGAAGGAGCAGAGCGCCTTTCACCTCCAATGACATTGCTCGGTACAATAATGCCAGATATGAACTGTGGGCCACCAGAGCAGCAAAGAGACTGGAGAACGACTTTGTTGGTGTTGATCCGCGGTGCTTTTTGAACAGACTTTATGCGATCACGGATTACAGAAGCTCGCTGGCTGCACTCATGGACAGCCCTGTCTTGGTCCCAGACGAACTGAACAGCTTCTATGCCCCATTTTGAATGTGGGGGCTCGGAAGCAGAGAGAGTGCCGGCACCACCAGCCCATGGAGCCACTCTGCAGGCGTCAGAGACTGACGTGAATAAAACCCTTTTTTTAATGGGTAAACCTCATAAAACTGCTGGCCCTGATGGCGTCCCATCACACGTCCTGAAGGCATGTGCTATGCAGCTGTCGAGTGTACACCGATATCTTCATGTCTGTCTTTGTGCACTGTGCTTTAAGACCACCACCAAAGGAAAGTACAGTCTCTTTCCAGAACGATGACCGTCCCATCACACTGACCGCCGTAGTCATGAAGTGCCTTGAAAAACTGGTCATGACCCATATCAAGCTCAGGAGTTCCCTCAACTCTGGACCCACTCCTGTTTGCTTTCTGGAAAAACAGCTCTGTGGATGATGCCATCTCCCTAGCTCTGCACACTGCTCTGGGGCACCTGGATAAGAACACCACCACCACCTATGTCAGGATGCAGTTTGTGGACTATAGCTCAGCTTTCAACACCATTGTGCTATCCAAATTGGTATCAAAGCTAAGAGACCTCAGTCTGAGTAGCTCCATCTGTGACTGGGTGTTTAATATGTAAACAGACCTCGGTGCAAATGGCAACAGGAAATATCCACTCTGATCATCAGTACTGGAGTCCCGCAAGGCTGCTGCCTCAGCCCTCTGTTGTACAGCCTATTCGCATATGACTGGCACAGCACAAGGGCAACGCCACAGTGATTGGCCTTATCAGCAACTGATGAGGCTGCCTACAAGAGGGAAGTAAAAGACCAGACTGTATGGTGCCACAACACCCTCTCTCTGAATGTCAAGACCAAAGAAATCATCGTGGACTTCAGGAAGACCAGGGGACCCCACTGTCCACTAACCACCGGCTCTCCTGTCGAGACTGGGAGATGCTTCATGTTCCTGGGTACAGATCACCGACTCGCTCTCCTGGTCACTCAACACCAGCTGCATCCTCAAGAAAGCTCAACAGAGATTGTTCTTCCTGAGGAGGCTGAAGAGCTTTAGAGTGGGAACAAAGACCTTGGTAAACTTGTATTGCTGCACCATTGAGAGCATGCTGACAGGATGCATTACTTTGTGGATGGGGGAACGTAATCACCCAGGACCTCAAGCTGCTATAAAGGACTGTCCAAATGGCCTCCAAGATCATTAGCATAGACCTTCCACCCTTGAGTCTATTTACCTCTCCCGCTGCTAGAAAAGGACCGAGGCGATCGCCAGCGATGCCACCAGCCACCCAGCTCATTGCCTCTTCACTTCGCTACCCTCTGGGAAGCGTCACTGGTACATCTCCACCCGCACCAGCCGCTTCAAGGACAGCTTCTTTCCACAGGCCATCAGGCTACTGCACAGTCTGACCTATGCCCTCTGCCTCTCAATTTCACAGGACTTTGCTTAGCAATGAGTCATTGCATTATTTGCACAATTGTTAACTACTGGTTAAATGCTTATTGCCTGTTTTTTAATTTTGCACTGTCCTGTC
>JAACJT020003280.1:0-10200 GCA_009936485.2 Gymnarchus niloticus | reverse complement strand
TAAATCTCTCTGACACAGGGACTGCACTTAATTTCGTTGTACCCGTTACAATGACAATAAAGATATTCTGATTCTGGAGTTTCTCCCTGTGGTGGTGGCCTGTATGTGCCTGCAAATTGCTGAGAGAAAAGAAGCATCTTGAAGTAATCCTTCTTAAAACAATAGGTGAGATGCTCAAAAAGGGTAAATCCTGTGAGTGAAGGAAGACTAGCCTTCTAAATCTAAACCTAAGTGATGTCCATAATGAGCATCATGTTTGAACAGAAGGATTCTCATAGATGTACTATACATTGTACCAGAATACTTTAGGCTAAATGTACTGAATACCTGTATAGTTTTGCCCATGTGGATAGGATGCTTGGGTAAAGAGAGGAGTTGAAATATCAGCTGAGCACCACTTGGCAGTCAGTTGGATTTAGGACACGGGGAGGAGGCCAGTTAGGCCAGGATGACCCAGACAAGTAGTCAAGTTTGGCTACAAATGTCTAGCTGAAGCTTCCCTGTGAGATGAATTTAACTCACATTCCCAAAAAAATGTCTCCCCTGTACCAAGTGAGGTCGGGGATATTAAGTCTCACTGGACAAGGAAAAAGGCCTTAATCATTGCAGCAGCTGCAGAGAGCTTTGGCTAGAAGGTAGTCGGAGCCTGTCATGACAGTGATTTCAGGATCCATTGGTGACATGAAAAGCTGTGGCGTTGAAGGAGAGCTTCAGATCAACACACACTGGGTTTCCTGAGACTGCTGAAAGGTACCAACAGGCCAGCAGGGTTGTCATGAAGGCAGTTATGTAGCACATGCTTGTGCTTGGAAGGAATTTTCAGCAGCCCATGGAAAGCTACTAGGGATACTGTTGTTACGATACCCCAGTCTAGGGTTGGGGTGTAACACAACGGATGTGAAAATGGTGAATGGCACACAAATAGGTAGTGAGAATGGTGACTTTATATATTTACAGGTGACAAACAGACAATAACAAATGTGATTTTTACACCGGTGATAAATATCGTCAGGAGTGACCCAGGCCAAAATAATAAACAAACGAATCCTCCAAAGCTAACCTGACCTACAAAAAAAAGGGAAACAAAAGACAATTCCTCTCCCTAACTCCCTATCAAAACACACAGAACCAAAACCACACGCAGGACAAAAATGGCAGTCACTCCCTACACACCGGATCAAACTCATACACACTACACAGACACAAGCCAAGGCGACGGTATCCGAAGGGCAAGACAATATCGTAAACGAAAAACCGGGCGGAATAATCAACAACCAAATAGCCAAAACGAAACCAGCAAAAGTACAGAACGGAGAAGCAATAATCAGAAAAACCACAAACAATCCAAAATCATACACGGTAAGCAAAAGCACAAATCCAGAACAGAACAGCTGGGGAAGGTTCAACAGCGGACTTTTCAAGACGGGAACCCGGAAGTGACGAACTGATCGGAACGAAGATGGGCGATGTGGGCGGGGTCGCGGAGGCGGAGCGGACGAACGGAAGGCGGACTGGAGAGACGAATGACGGGCAGGCGGACCTGGAACAAAAACACATACACACACACACCCTAGAAAATCCCACGTCACGTAACACTGTGAAGTGGTGGAAGGAACACTTTTAGATACTGCATGCAACAATGGATAAGTCTTTGTACGAGGAAGGAGTGGTGGAATATTCTGATGGGTCAGAGTCAGTTACTGTAGTAAAGTAGCTATAGTGATCAGAGCCCTCTGTGGTATAAAGGTTGCAAGGGTAAATTAACTTTATCTAGTGATCTTGAAAGCACTGAATGTTTTTGAGATGATGTAGCTAATGTACTTGTGGACGAGTAAAGAGGAGTAGTAGCCCACCCATATTCCAAACCACTGATCCTATGCAGGGTCATAGGATGGTGTGGCCTTGCAGCTTATCTCAGACAGCATAAGAAACAAGGCTAGGGTACACTCTGGACAGGTTGCCAGCCCACCACAGGGGACAATCACATGATGGGCTTTTCAACCTAAATCACATGTATTTGTACTGTAGGAGTAGCCTGGCGTACCCAGAGGAGACCTAAAAAGCACATGGAGAACATGCACACTCCACAGACATTGAGCAGAGGTAGGATTCAATCTCTCAACCCTTGTGGTGCAAGGCAACAGTGCTAAGCACTCCACCACTGTGCCTAAGAGTGGTGGTCTGACTTTAAAAAGGGGGACCAAAGTGTGTGTTCCAGCTCACATTTTTTTGCATCCTTCAGAAAGCTTATGCCAGGTGAAAAGAAAAATCTGCCCTGTGTTCAAACCTAGGGTTCAAGAGGAAAAATGCAGTTTCTGGCTTAGTCATGAAACAGTTGGCCAACTTTTTTCTTTCACACAATTGTGTGAGGAGTCATGCAGATATGCTAACACAGTCTGTATGTGTTTTGTGGACTGGGAGAAGGCATATGACTGCATGCCGTAGAGCAGACTGTTAGAGGTGGTGCAGGAATATGGGGTCCCAAGGCCCTAATGCTTGGTATTCAGTTTGTGTGTCTGCATCGTTGGTAGAGAGTCAAAGTTGGTTAGAGTGGGTGTCAACTTCTGGCAAGCGTACCTCTTCTTTACATTTCTGCGTGTGTTCTTCATGGAAATTACAACAATGTGCTATGCCCTATGCTGCCTAGGATAGGCTCCAGGCTTCCCATTGACCCTAATCAGGATAAGCCGTTGGAAAATACTTGATTGGATAGATGGATATCAAGTTACATCCTTGGCTAGTGACATCCCTGCTATTTGCAGAAAATGTTTTGTTTTGGCTTCTTGTGAAAAGGAAGAAGCCAGGATGAGAATTAACACTTCCAAATCCAAGGTGGTGGTGCACTTATGGAAAAGACTGGATTGCTTGTTCCAGGTGAGGGGAGAGAGTTTGCTCTTAGTTCACAGAGTTCAAGTATCTCGGTATGTTGTTCGTGCTTGACAGTAAGACAGCATGTGATTGACAGTCCGATTTATTTGGTAGTTTTTGTGGACACTGGTAAGTCAGTAGTGGAGCAGGTACAGCTAAACCAGATCGACAGGATTCAGGTGATTTGATCATCTTGTAAGGATGCCACCTGGGCAGCTCCCAAGGGATGTGTTTGAGCACATTCCACTGGACAGAAAACCAAGTGTAGACCCAGGACCTGCTGGGAACCTTTGGGGATCCCCCAAAACAAGCTAGAATTTGTAACCTTGGAAAGCTTGGTTTTGTTTGACCTGCTGGGCATGCTACCACCATAAATTTAACCAGGAGAAGCATTGTGATGTTAAGCTGAAATGAGAAATGCAATTTAAGATAAAAATGTATAATTTTATATAATAATAAAAATGGATTGAGCATACAGGGCTTTGTAGTTAGGGTAGTTACTGCTATAACAAGTTCACCATTGACCACTGCAATGCATATCATCCATCAGCAGAGGGCGATTGTGCAATGGCCATCCGGGGCATACCTGACCTGGTTACAGTTTTTCTCAATTGCTTAAACACATCACTGAAAGTGTCGCTATTCTCTTAAAACTTCAAACGCAATTAAAAAACATCTCACTCATCTGTACAAACCCCAGACTTACAGCTCAAAAGCAAAGATTCAAACCAATATCATTCATTCTTCCATTCAAACCAAACACGCACAAAAGAATGACCACAATACATAACCTGAGAGACATGGTAACATAGGAAAGCACAGACTCTTTACACCCGAGCCCGAGACTGCTATTACAAACATGGTTGTTACCAACAATAACATTCTGCATGAAATACAACATAATATTGTCACAGACCGCGCAATATTCAGTAAAATTCACCATGTCTTTCTGTCTACACTGAATTGTGTCTTCCAGCCCAACTGTTTGAGGATGAAGCAGCTCTACAGGGTACCCTTAGAATGAAATTCGGCAAGCATCAACAAGCTGTGCTATGCATCTGTGCAAGTAAGCTAACCTCTACTAAACAACATATGAAAGTGCTGTTACATTAGATGTTTTCACACTACTGTATATGATCTATTACTGTGTACTCTTCTGCATTTTGCCAGCATTAACTCGTATAGCTCTACTGCTGTATTGTATTTTTGCTATAAGTATTTCGCTGTTGTCTTCTTCTGTATGGCAGAGAATCTTGGAGATGGATAGTGCTGCCGTTAACATGAATGTATTTTTATTGATGAGGCTGGCTTTAACCTGGCTAAAAGAAGCAACGAGGCAGGAACATCATTGGCCATCGTGCCATTGTGAATGTCCCTGGGTGGCGTGGGGAAAATATCACCATATCTGATGCCACTAGGCAGTATGGTATGCTACTATGCCACTCCGGGTCCCTACAACAAAGGTCATACCATTATATTCATGGGCACATTACATGACGTTATTATTCCGTCTGCCCACAGAAAAATCCCAGCAAAGACAAGATTTGTTATCATCTAGTATATAACAGCAGTTTCCATCAAGCTTCTTCATTCAATGACCATACCCAATTTCTCATTCAGCATCTCCCACCATAGTCTCCCACCAGTCCTCAACCATATTGAAGAGTCCTTTTCAGCATGGTGATGGAGGGTTTATGATTGCCAACCTTATGATTGTATGGTTCTGCTTCAGGCAGTGACTGAAGCGTGTGGTGGTATTAATGTGTGGTCTGTTAAGGGCTTTATTCATCATGCCAGGAAAATTCTTCCATTGTTGTTTAGCAAATGAAAACATCTGTTGTGATTTATATTAAGTGATGTGGTCAAAAAACTTGTCATTGCTATAAATCCAATGCTGTGGTTTGGCCAAAGCTAATACCTTCATGTGCAGCATGTAATTGGATATGAAACCTTGCAAAACCCAGAAATAAACAGATAAAGACACAGGTACAGTAAGATAGCAACTATTGGCAGCCAGCTTTCTCCTCCTGCTTCTCTCCTTCAGCCTTCTCCACCACACAACCCTACACTCCCATGCTTCACCACCCTCACAGACACTAAGGTCACCAAGACCATCCTCACCAGTTGACCTACCACCTGTCCCCTGGACCACATTCCCTCACATCTTCTCCAAGCTATTACTCCTATACTCACCCCTGCACTCACTCAGAGAATCAACACTTCACAGGCGCAATCCCCATGACATTCAAGCAGACACAAATCACTCCTGTCCTCAAGAAACCTACACTTGATCTTCACAAGTCAGTAACTACAAACCTGTCTCTCTCCTCCCTCTCTAAAACTGTTGAGTGTGCTGTCCTCACCCAGGTTTCCAAGCTCCTCACATGAAATAAACTGCTGGATCCTCATCAGCCTGCTTTCTGGATTGGACACTCCACCGAGACAGCCCTGCTGATAGTCATGGATGTTCTATGAACTGCAAGATCTGCATCTCTGTCATCTGGCTTCATTCTCCTTGACCTTTCTGCAGCCTTCAACGTGGTAAACTACCTGATGCTCCTGTCTACCCTTTCTAACCTTGTATCGCTGGGACTGCTCTGAGATTATTTGATTTTTACCCTTCAGGGAGATCATTCCAAGTGTCTTGAGCTGACAGGGTGTCAAGTCACATCAGCTAACAACTGGTGTCCTTTAGGGCTCAGTACTTGGCTCCCTTCATTTTTCTCTGTACATCCCCTCCAACATTTTAGCTCCTGCACTGTTCATCCATGCTATCTTGCATGAGTCACAGATCACCTTAAAAATATTAAAAGACTTGATTATACTTCACCTATTTGAATATATTAGTAGTGATATGTCAATAATTCACAAAATCAGTCAAAGAAAAAACATAGATCTGTGCATGTTCTGCAGCTTCTGTTGAGGCTCGCAGCTGAACTGGTGAGAGATTGGATGTTGTTGGATTAACATCTAAGTTCTTAATTATAATGGCACATTCTAGTTTGTCACTTAACTGTCTCATTAACCTTAGTTTGGATTAAAAACCCAATGGTTTTAATTGTTGAATCTAGCATGGTCACCACTTCATCACACTTTGTGACACCAGGTTTGATAAATTTTCTCTGAGACATCTGGCCATGTTCTCATTCATCTGGATTACTATGACGTCAGTCTGGCCTGCTGTTTGACACATTGTAAAGTGCTGTTGTAGTTTCATCAACGGTAGGAATTTTGAAGCAGATACTCTTCTCCAATGACAGTTCACCTGTAGCTTGGTGTAGTAGGCCAGCACCTATAGACTTTCTTCTATTGCCTCATATTCCTGAGCATTGATTGGGGTGATTTCTGCCTTCAGAGAGGCCAAGGCTGCCTTCCAACTGGTGCTCTTTCACGATGAAGATGTTCCACCACATGTCAACCTCAATTATCTTCTTGATAGTCAGTCTTCTCATCCGCTCCAGTATCTGGGTCACTTAAATGCAGTGGTGCTGGGTTGAGTGTCTAGAGAGATGTCAGTATCATTGCAACGAAGACGCAAATTCCTACAAAAATTTTGCTCAAGTTGTTTACTTTGGAAATTTAGAGGAAGAATGAGGTAGACAAATCATGGGAATCTGAAGAAAGCACTGACAAGGAAGCAAATATTAGCTCTGATGAATTAATTTCTTCAGAACTGGATTAAACAAGCAGCTTCACACAAACAGAAAAAAAACACCCAGGGACAGTATGCCTGAGGAATGATACACAGAAGACACAGCAATATGATATCCAGTTTATTATTCTTGCCTACTGCATAGTTCTATATCTGTCCTAGTCTGGATGTGGTTGTGAAGATTTGCTGTGTGCCATTGCTACTCCACCCACTAAGGGTTCGAGTAGTATAGTAAATTACACACATTTAACTGGAGAATCTCCATTCTAGTTACATGGAGCCGCTCATGGTAGTTAGAATATCTGTTTTACAGTATAACTCGCTTTAGAGGCATAATCATGAAATGTAATAATTTAGAGAGATTTTATGCTATTAAACTTCTAGACAACTGCATGCATAACTTGTTGGCTTGAAGTTACTATGACAAGTATTTTCCCCAGTTGCCCATCCAGGATGAGACTTCGTCTTATTGAGTACTTAACTCTTTTTTTATTCCAGCATCACCCCCGCCAAAATAAATGGGTACAATGTATAGGGCTGTTTGATATAATGCCTGTACCAAGCAAATTAATTTAAAAATCTAATTTCTACACTAAACTAGGAACCATAGGCTTAGATTTACTGTAGGTAGGTTTGGCAGAGACTGTCACAGGCCACCGCTTTCTTGGGTTGTGGGGCCGTGAGGTAAGACTGCCAAGGATGCACGGGTGGGTGTAGACAGGGTTTAATATCATAACAAAGGAACAAAAAACCAGGGGTTCATTTCAGAGAGCTAGCTTAACCAGTCCTATATTCAAACCTGAATGATGATTGGAGAAATCCGGGGAGATTTGGGGAATCGACAAATTCTGAAGCCGGACGTTCAGTTTTCTCCAGTCAAAATTTCTGGAACAGACCCTAGGTTTTGCCCTGAACATAAGAATACAAACTTAAAATCAAAGAAAAGAAGAGTCAAGCCGAGGCTACAACTGTGGGCACAAACACATGAACAGGCACAGCTAGAGCATTACCAGCCCAAGAACAAGGCTAGGAATTAAAAACAGGGCTGCTAATGCACTTCACAGCAAGTACAACACTGGACAATCCCAACAATCCAGGAGAGATAAAACTACAGCTACTAAACTGACACGAACCAAGCAAAACCAAACAAAATGAACACTAGACCTAGACAAGAGGGGAACCTAGACTTAAATAGCAAAAGAACTAGGTGAGACACATGAGGGCAATCACAGCAACGGTGAATACTTAAGAGGGAAATGAGGAAACACGGATAACCAAAACCCCAGTATGGACTTGTGAACCCTGAGAGCTGGTGTAGATGTGATAGAGACATGTCCTGAGAAACATTTAGAAAAGCCAAAAACATCCTGACCAACTTTTAGACATGTATAATTGAAATTATTATTTTGGTTCTCTACCACCATTCAAGCCAAACCTACAGCTCTGGTAGGAACCCATCTTTATCAAGAGGGGATTTCCCATGACTGTAGATCGGTAAGACAATATCCATGACCAGAGTGCTTCAGCCACCAAACTCAGCGATAAATCCAAGATGAGCCAGTACTGCAAGTACACACCCTATCATTTTAAAGTGGCATTATTGATTTCATGTCAGTTGCTATTTTTAAACCTTGGGCTAATATTGGAAGCGTTGTCATGACTGTGCTGCTACCGTCTGGGGATGCGAAATGTGAGAAACACAGGGGGAATATGTGAACATATTTGGTTTAATGTTTATGTCTGGAGTGCCCTAGATCTTCAGAATACAACTGTATATGGCCTCTGCTGTTGTCTCCTTCAATGACGGTTCACCAAGCAAAATTCAAAAACTAATGAACTGAAAAATTAATATGAAAGGCGCTTGCAATTTGGTGTTTCATAAACCCAGAAAAAGGTGTCTGTGTTCAGGCAAGCTACCAGTGAGCCATCTGAAGAAACTCATTGCATGTGCTAAACACCACAAAATGGAAAATCAAATTCCATCTTAAGCATTCCAACAAAAAAAATCACAAAAAGGAACAACATGTAAGTAAGAACCTCACAGAAACCTGTAAGTCTCAGTTAAATAGTGATGATCATCTCCTCACCAGGCAAGTTTTTGCTTATGTGGGCCTTTGTTCTGCAGACGGGCACCTACATCACACTGAAGTTTTAGGTACTGTAAGAAGGGGTACGAAGATTCGAAATCTGAGAGGAGGTTAAAGATTGTACAGTTTAAGTTACTTTATCGGTTGAATAAATTAAAAACATGTCTTAAATGACTACCAAACTGGATCACCTCTTTTGTACCACAACAAACTGCAAATGATCTGCATTTTTCACTGCTTCTTCAGCAGAAAATTTTCATCAAAAAAGAAAAACACTGAGCAGAAATATTTTACTGGGACAAAATTTTGGCTTATGATTCAGGATTTCCTAAGCCCACACTTTAAAATATGTCTCCACGGTCCCATTAAACAGAATGGGGGGCAAAGATATTGAGAAACAAGATTCCTCCGTCTTGTTGTTCATCAGGACAGAAATTGAATCCATTGTGGAGGTTCTAGCAATGACTAACACCACACTCAAGGCTTCCTCTGTCTTAGCCCCACATGCTGCTGCTATTGAGCTGTTCCATTCTTCTGGCTACAGTGAATAGTCCTGTTGTTCCAAGGTTCTCGCTTTGCAGTTCCTTCCCAGGGTTGAAAAGCCTGTTACTCTTCTAAGGTTTTTCAACCTGAGAACCCGGCGTTTTCAGAGGATCGCCTCAAAAACCCATTTCGCATCTCAATGGGCCGCACCTGTTTCTTTTTGTCCACAAACACTTGTATGTTTCACCTGGCTGATTATAATTATGAGTGATGTAATGGACAGTATACTAAATCTGGCTGGTCTTTCATTTGGAGAATTAATTACCATTCACATTAGCTGCTGGTGCTCAGACAGACTTTTCTTACAGAATGTTGCATCTGCTTTTTCAGCTAAAGATGGTGCCTGCCTACTTGTACGTGCATTACAGAGACAAATCCCATTGAACCCCAAATAAAAATATACATAACATAAAAAAAATCAAAATGACACATACCTAATGTGTAATTCAATAAATTTATTAATAGGCAAATTGTATAATGACATACATAGCATATTAATTATACACGGAGTATAGCAATGATAGGTGTCTTCTGCAGTCTAATTTTACTCACTCACTGAGAGCTGGGGGTGGGAGTGAAATGCTTTGGGACAGTGTGGAGAGAGGGGTTTCATGGTTGTGAGGGAAACTGGTCTGAAAATAGCCCAGTACTTCCTGTACAGAGACATGTGCAGTGGAGGTGGAGTGTTACAAAGTGGTAGATTATGTTCAGCATCTTAATGTACATTCTGCTTAATTCCAAAGGCACATAAATATTTGCAATGTTTCATGTCATCCATGAGTGTCGCAAAAGTGATTTAGTGCTTCAATTCCCCTTTGCACATAATGCACAGAGCAACTAGTGTGACAAATTTATATGAGAAAAATGTGATTAGCAAATAAATCTTTTGTTCACTGCTGAATAAAAAAATATGTTCTCTATGTGTACCAAAAGGTCTTCAAGAATGAAAACATCATACGGTAAAGATGATGGCTGTTGTGAGAAAAGTGGAGGTTCAGGCTTTGCAGTACAGAAAAATTGTGGTGTGGGGGTGCCAGGTAGATGAGAGCT
>JAACJT020003279.1:0-10200 GCA_009936485.2 Gymnarchus niloticus | reverse complement strand
TGAATGCCATGAAGCAACATGTTTGTTTCTTAGCATCCACCTGAACTTTGGTGATCTCTCATAAATAAATACAAAAAAGTCTTTTCTTCATCTGTTGGTGTTATTATAATTATCTCTATAAAGAAAACGGAAAAACATGTCAGCAAGAAAACGAGAACCAATTATTACTTTCAACTGACAAATATATACTAAAAAAATTAGTATTCTAATATATTAAACCTTATCGCATGTGTTTCTACATATGTTTAAATACTGACAATTAAACACAAAACACATACCAGCTTTAAAGAATTTTGAAATCTGATTTTTGTTCTGAACACATTCCCTGTGTGTTTTGTGTTCTAGGTCTTTGGAGGTCTGTATCTCTTAGAGACCTTTGTTTCTGATTTGGTTATGTTTTGGTCACCAGGCATGTGTGCGTTGGTGGGAGTGGCGCACCAATTCCTCCCATCACTAGTTTTTGCTGGCAGGACCCCCACACAGTTGCTCGTATCACATTGATCATTGAATGGATTGAGTGCCACATTTTTACGTTTCAGCACCTGCTTCTGCAAAAGTCTCTGCATGGCCCTGGTGGTCATCATTAACATTAAATGGATCATGAGCACTCCAAAGCAATAATTAACATTTAAATTTTACATTCATTTGTTTAGCAGACACTTTTCTTGAAGTGACAAAAAAGTAAGGCAGATTGTATGTGGCTAGCACACAGTTGTCAAGGAGTCAACACAAGAACAAAGTTGAGATTCCAACGTGGAACAAGAAGCAAGTCCAGGAGCTGTATAAAGACAGCTTAAAAGCCTCCTATTTGTAATTGGAAATCTCATAAACATGTCGTTAAGTGATCAGACTCAGATTCTACAGAAAATTCTCAAGCAAATCTTTTCACAATGGAACAAGTCAGCGGTACATAGTCAAGGTCGGTCTTAAAAGTCAACAGTCATGCTATCGGTTCTAGACCATTTTAATTAAGAGAGCCAGGGAGGGGCCTGTTGATTTGTTGCTGGGGTGCATATGAAAAAATAAACCTGCAATGTCATCAACCTGTGCAGAAACTTCCTGAGGGGAGGTCCTGAAAGGTAAAAAAGTGGCAGTCTGTACCTTTGAATACGTCATGCAAGTTCATAATGATCAATGCGATTAGAGAAATGAGCAACTGGGGGTCTGTCAAGAAAAGCAAATCAAAGTTAGCAAAACAAACTCTCATCTATGGGGGGCCAGTGGGGGTGACAGGACTATTCACGAAGGGGGAAATTACCCCCATGGCCATGACGGCCTTGGGGAATGTGGTTGGTTCAGATGGTAAAGGCTGAGGACTACCTAGAAGAGTCTTAAGCTACATCTTGAACTTTGAGTTTTCAAAGTTTAGATTTATTTAAAAAGAAGCTTGCCCTTGTAATTTTACGAGTAATTTGTAAGTGGGTCTCTATCCTTTTGGAAAACTATGTGATAGCAAGCCTTTCAAATACATTTCTTTGCCATTTATTAGGTGCCATGCTCAGTTCCTTTTGAGTCACTGTGGGCTTTGGTGTTGCTTTGTGCTCTGGGCTATTGTGCTCCGAATGTGGACACTTTTCAACTGGTTACGGACGCTTTTCAAGTCCGTTCAATGGCCCACATGAATCTTCTGTTGGCAATTTCAGTAGAGTAACAAGGACCTGCTTTTAAAATCTTATATTTAGTTTATGATATTTTTTTTCCAGTACATGACGTCAGAATAGAAAGGAACACTTGGCCTAACTGAATTACAAAGACTACGTGCTCTGGGCACAAACTGTATTTATATAATATGCAATATCTGCCCAGTATTACTAATAACTCTTGTGGGAGAGAGGGTAAACAAAGCTCTGGTCTTTGAAACACCCACACAGAGTCAAGGAAACCATTCCTTCTTATAGGTATTGCACTTAAAGGCATTTTCTGTTATATTCATCTGGAATTCAAAACACATTGTCCAATGAAATGCAAATCATGATGAGCAGTCCATGATGTATGGAGACTACTTCCAGCTATATCGAATTGACTTTGGTTACATGAATTTTTCAGTGCAAAAATGACATCCCATTATGGTAATGTGAACCTCCTATGCAACTGCTTGCATGTTACAGGTGATTGTAAATATCTCTCTTTGCTCTAATGGCCATTTGTTCTTATTAGTTTACCAGCCCCCATGGGCAAAGCAGTAGGTTTGATCTATTTTAAGGATGATTCATTCTGTTCCTTAGTTCTAGTCGCTTTTTATGCCTGCCCATTCTGAATTTTTGGTATCACTTATTCTTCCAAGGTTATTTAGAGTCTGCCTATTCCCTGCATATTTATCCTCACTGCCGTTCAGAGATAAAGGGAATTAAGATAAGGCCCACGACAGCACGCACATCTCCTTTAGTGAAATCTGTCATGCAGGCCAGTCCTCTCTTCTACATGTAATATGTCACGTTGGCACAAATCTTACCCATTTTGAGGTGCTGGTTAAAATGCACTAAACTTTTGAAACTTAGAACCTTTATTCCACGTTTCACGACCCAGATTTCTGTGCCATGTTAAGTACTAAATTCACTATGTATGGCAGAACCCCTGACTATGGAAGATATCTGAATACAAAACAGACATTTTCGGCTCGTTCCTAATCCAGTCGATTCTGCACAGTAAGGGAAGTGAACTGCCACTATTCCCAGAAGCCAGTTTCAGCACTGGCATCATGTGACACCTTAGGCCAGTGCAACTTTATTAGTATTACAGAATGCAGTCTCACTGTACATCTGCCCCTGCATCAGAAGATTACCAGAGACAGATATAACAAATTTTAATGGTCAATGCATAAATGCCAGTGGACAGAAATATACTTTATGGGTTTTGCCACACTTATAACGATCCTGAATAATCATACAAGAATCCCAGCGATTGGGTTGGCCCTCTGCATAAGACATTCATTTAATTTTTCATCTGTGCAAGAAATTAGGCCTCCAGATTATCCCATATTTCCCTCTTGTAATATGCAATAAAATATTAGATTGGAATGGAAATATGTGGGGTAGGGATGATGTCTATAAAGATGACTATTATGACAATGTTACTGATGATGACCTGTTATTATGATACATGCAAGTACATCTTGAAAAATGACGCATAACTGAAAAGGCAAAGTGACTGGAGTGACTGAAGCTGACTAATTGAGAAATCATTTTTTCCCATGTGTATGTACACTGATGTTGTAGAGTAAAAGAGTGCTTTTTAATGTGGTAATGAGCAGTCTGCTAGAACTTTTTTATTTCTGCCATTCACAAGGTCTTATGTCAGAAACCCTATGGTGGATAATTCATGGCTGTTTGTGACATAAAATATCAGGCACGATGATCCATAAACAGCTAAATGTAATGAATGTGCAAGACAAATCCAAGTGCACTGAAATATGTCAATGTTAACGATGTAAACACAGGAATTGCTAGTCGAGAGACAGGCAGTAAGTCGGCAGATCAGTACATTCAACAAACCTGGTAACCATATCTAAATTGTTAACAGAGCAAACAGGGTCGAAAGATTCACAGGCAAAAGGTTCCAAAATCCGAAGAGACAATGAGAACCACTCAGTGACGTATGATACACACAATACCTTGTGATAAGGAAGAGAGTCCGGGTCATTTAAAGAAACGGCATGACTGAAAAATGCCGAGTGAGTACTCAGGTGAGGAGGAGCAAGGGTAGGACAGGCGAAACTGATGTGGCCTGGGTGAGACACTTAGGTTCTATTCAGTATTCGTTCTTGGTATCGAAGACCAAGAGGACATTATTGTTCATTCTGCATGAAAAAAAATAAAGTTCTTAGATGTTTTGCTGTGGTAACGTCTTCAGCTTTTAGGTGAATATTAAGCATTTTTCTACTTTTTAATTTCTTTTTAAAGAACTGTGTTCTCACGCATTCCAAAGGACATTGCTGGCAATAACTCCCCAATGTTTTCATAACACATACTTTGGTACTGGTTTTATTTAATCAGTTTAATTGCACATTCAGGAAACGATTTTTCCTTCAGCATGTTTCCTTTCATTTCGTAGGCTGTTAGTTATGTTACAGTGAAAATGGCATGTATTAGTAGTGAATTCTCAGTTGCTGCTGAGCTGAGGATCGTAACTCATCGGCGGCATGCTGCAGCCTTTGCCGTAGTTTCAGTCCCATGAAACCCGTGTGTGATTCTCTCTTGTTTATGTGCTGAGCCAGCGATAAAGGGACGCTATGGCAGATAATTGCTCATGCCGAAAGCAGAAAAGAGAAAACGGATAACGGTCCTTTAGTATTTTTATGCTTTCAGCATATGGGAATGTGGAATAAAATTATTACACAGTTATAATGAGCCAATTAATATATGTCTAGACCTTAGTTGTGCATTTTCCTAACCAAGACAGATCCTTCATAATGTAATGGTTTCCTGAGTTTCATTTAATTTCCACATACACTAAAATATGCACAGATAAAGACTATTTAGTGGGGATATCCAAGTCCATAGTTGTGATTGGTGGAAGTACCATTCATTAATGTCGCAAACCACTTGTTAATAGGACTGTATGAATTACCTACATCGGATTTTAATGAATATTGTCCAAATGTCGTGTGCAAAATATTGCCCAAATATTACTTTATCCTTAGGGAAAACAAAGAAACTGCCAAGGATACTGTGATAAAACATTGTTTCCTTCTCATTTTATCCTACAGCAGAAAGAGTTTAGGATCTAGCTTGCTGTTGTCATTTATCTGTTGTAGTAGTGGCTATTAAATGGGGCCATTCTATGTAACTCCTAGAACCCTACAATCACACCAGCCTTTTCTTTGCTTGAATTACATGTACAGCTCCTAATGCTTCAGATAATTGTGCTGTATTGCTGCCTGCTGCTTTACACTTGCTTTTCCTGGTGGGGTCAGAGGTTGAGTAGGAATTTGCCGGCCACAAGGAAGAAATCCCTCACATACTTAGCGATGCGCAGAGAAAATAATGGGTCACATTGTACAGTGACTGCCAGCTCAGGGCTGACTTCACCTATGGCTCCTCCATTCACTACAAATTTAAATGGAAAGTTAGTACTTCTATTTGAAATAAAGAAAGGGAAAAATAATGAAATGTTACAGATAGGGTCTTTCAAAATGTTGGCTAATTATGTGCTCATATTCTATTCTTATTTGTAATCTACAGGACACTATGATAACCTGATTCCTAATTTGATTCATAATTTGGTTTGATCAATATATCATATACTTTACAAAGCTCATGCCATAAAAACTGAGAAATAAAAGTAAATTTGGGAGCAATTATTAGTGTACAGTAATTCAATAGATTGTCAACAGAAAAATTATGCTCAGACTTTTTATGATTCTCATTGCTAGGATCGACCTTTGGATGATTCCCATTGCTAGGATCGAGTGCTGCTTGTTTCTCTGGGTACCTCTGTGCCCATCGCGTTTCCTCATTTGCCGATTGCCTTCATGTGCTCCACCTTATTTGTGTTTTGTCAGTCTGTGTCTTTGCCATGCATTTGTTAATGTCCCTGCCATTCCTGTTCTTGTTCTGTGCCTTGCTTGTCCGTTCATTCAATAGTCTTGCTGGTTCATGCTCTAGACCCCATAATCCTGTTCCTGTCTTGTTTGCCTTAGTTTAGTTTCCAGTTCCTTATCTACCCTTTGTGTCTGAGGCAGATCCTGGTCATGATTTTCTTGTTTTCATTATTAAAACCCCTTTCATATTCGCACCTGCCTCCTTGTCTCCTGTCTCTTTGGTTGCTGCACTTTGTGTCTGGTGATAGCCAAGACTATCAATCTGAAAGTAGTCAAAATTAAAAGGACAGGATCAAACTGAATTAGTAAAATGTTCATTATCCATATTATTCATAAATCACTGTAACCTTTGATGGAGACTCACCTCTCTGTATTATGTTTTATTACAACTGTAATTTTTTTTGTTTATACTTGCACTTTTTACGCTGCTTCTGTATTCGTCAGTTGGTTTACATGAGTTGGTGGGAGCTTATTGAAGAAATAACTTGAGGGCTGCCTGTTCACGTTGTTTGGAAAGGATGATGAGTTTGTGATGTGATTTTGATTTTGCTGTGATGGTTCTGTCACTGGGTGGCTCAATGGTTAGCTGTATCATCACACACTGCCAGTGTTAGGGCCTTGAATCCCATCCTGCTCTGTGTCTTGTGTCTTCCATCCAAACTGTACTGCAGCCTTGTGCCATATGCTGCCTAGGACAGGCTTCAGGCAAGCCCCCCCAAGACCCTGAGCAGGAAAACCAGTTATAAGATAGATGCTCTGTCAATGGCAGTGAACCTTCATTTTATACAAAAACTGTATTTTCTTATCAGTATATGAATTCACAATTTCTCAAAAATCCACATTAATATGCAAAAAATAGAAAAGAGTCAGATATATATGTGAGGATATATGTGAAAAATGAGCCCTGTGCCATCTGTTCAGAAATGAATTTGTGCGTTTTAATCTAGTGTCTTATGTTGCATTGACAATGTTTCTTTTGTTGTTCATCACAGACTATTATATGTATGGATATATGCTGAACTGTACATCCATGGCATGTTCCCAATCTGCCTGGGATAGGCAACCATGACCAGAATAAGCAGCTAGAAAATGGATGCATGGATGGATGAAGTGAAGGATCAATGTACATGGTACAGTGAATATATATATTATATCCACAGTGTGTGTATACATACTATATATACAAATACTGTATGTAAAAATGGATTTGATTGTGGACTTGCTGATGTAACTTCTGTACTTTTTTCATCTTAATCTCTTTCAGTGTGGAGATCAGCCCAGGCGTAGGAGTCTGTAAATGAGCACCCCGTTTGAGCTGCAGAGATGCTCTTCCCTCCCCGTCACAGGATGTACTGGGACAAGCTGCCAGCTGTCAGCCTGGGCACCCCTCTCTGGTCCACCAGTCACATGTGGAGCCCATCTGCAGCAGATGTGCCTGTCTCTCATTTTGTTGCCATCTTACTTAGGGCCAGGGTGCAGCTCAACACCAGCAGATGTGGAGGAAGTTGATAAAAAACAGTGGAAAAAAAATCCATGAAACAAGAATTGTTATTCATCAATATTATTCAGCTGCCATTAGTATCTTAACTCTTTCTGTTTGTGAGAATTGAACGTCTTATTATTTCCACTGTTTCATATTTCATTCATATTTAACAGCTAATTAGATTATTTAAATTGGGTTTCTATATTGATGCGCCTCAAAACTGAGTTTCAGTTCAGATGCACTCCAGCTAACTGCTGATTCAGGGCAGAACAGTGGTGGAGAAGCAGGGGTGAGGGGATAAAAAAAAAAGTTATTGGTGGGGTTTTAAAAAAGTAATGGAAGTGCTGTACTGAATTGTCACCCAGTGTTTTTCCACTCCCTCTAGATCTTGACAGTCTCAAGTCTGGCAAAAGTCTCATCTGGGAAAAAAGCAGATGTCTCAGAACACTTGATTAATCAGGCTGTGGTGTACCGTGCATCCGTGCTATGACAGAAACGAGAATCAGCCACCGTAAGCCTTGGCATCTTGGCAAGGCTGATAGGACTCCCTCCTGAATTTTCAGCAAACTTCAAGTAAGACTCAGGCCACTGTGTGCAAAAACATTTATAAAGACTAAAAAGAAAAACATAATGAGGAAGGAAGTTGCCAAGTAAGCTACAATGGGAATGTATGCAAGTAAATATAAAACACCTTAGAAGCAAGTATTTGCCTTACTGAATAGTCAGGCTTAAAGGCAGGAAAGGGCCAGTTTAAATAATGGGAATGAATACAAAAAAATTGAGAACATAATCAAATAGCAATAGCATTTACAATATACACTTTCCCTTGAGAATGGATTTTATTAAAGATTTACAATAATTTACAGTTTTGTGCAATAAAGAGATCATCTGGGGAAACTGGTATGAAACTTGCCAAGGCAGAATATATGGCACATAATGACTGATCTTGAATATCAATGTATTGTTCAAATCCCAGGCTCTGTCTTGAAGATTGACATAGTCCTTTTTTTAGAAAGAACAGTTACAGAAAATGAATGGACAGATGGAATGATGAATGGATGTAAATGCATGGATGTAATGTTCTGTAATGTAATGTAATGTAATGTGTAATGTTCTCTTCAGTTTTGGGGGTTTATTCAAGGGATTAAACGCAATTATATAATGTAGCCAAGAAAAGTTCTAAAACATGGACATATTGTTACCCATCCAGCCAAAATTAATATAATGCTGAAATCTAAATGAGGAAACATTGTTTTTTCTCTTTTAATGATGGAGACGTTGGATAAATATTACTGCAAGAGGGGTATTCAGGAAATTCTGGATGAAAACAACAAAATAATTCTTAATATTTCAAGAAATGTTTCATAAATACAAAGGCAAAAATTTAATAAATGAAACAAAAACACCGTGAAACTGACCCAGCAAGTTACCTCAAAGCTGGAGAGATATCTTTGTTAATCTGTTTGTCAGTCCATCAGTGACAGTCACACATTCAGTGTAAACAAAGAAACAGGCAAAATAATTGTATGCCTATGCTGGCGGCTGTTAAAAAGTCATTTTATGTATTCCACCCACCACATTTTTTTAATTCAGTTTCATTGTTTGCTAACAGAACTCGTTATCTGCAGCAAGGCCATCGGTGCTTTGAATTTAGGGCAGCGCCATAGATGTACAGATTTTCACAAACTCTGTCCTCTTTTGAGAGATATGTTTTTTTGCCCTCACTTACACACTTAGAGAAGACAGCTTAGAACGTATCACCGAGTCTGAATATTAATAGGAGTCTAGATGCATGTATCAGTGTTGGTATTTGTCACTTTGCAAAGACAAGCGTTAAATTCTGCAAACATAGTTTTTCAAGAAAATGACGTGATTTCTGACAGAATGCAAACTTTAAAAGAAATGTACATCTTTTTAAATATTCCAGATGTGAATAGTCATTTAGTAGTGGCTGAAAGCAACCTATTAATTTTCTATAAACACTTATCCAGTACAAGGACACAGTCTATCACGGAAAGGGCATGCCAAGATATAGAGGACACTCTGAATGGGATGTCAGTTCATCATGGGACATGAGGCAGGGGACACTCTGAATGGCATACCAGTTCATCACAGGACAGGAGGCAGGGGACACTCTCAATGGCAGGTCAGTTTATCACGGGACAGGAGGTTGGGGACTCTCTGAATGGGATGTCAGTTCATCATGGGACATGAGGCAGGGGACACTCTGAATGGCACACCAGTTCATCACAGGACAGGAGGCAGGGGACACTCTCAATGGCAGGTCAGTTTATCACGGGACAGGAGGCAGGGGACTCTCTGAATGGGATGTCAGTTTATCACGGGACAAGAGGCAGGGGACACTCTGAATGGCATGTCAGTTTATCACAGGACATGAGTCAGGGGACACTGTGAATGGCATAGCAGGTCATCATCAGTTCACTTAAACCACATGTGTTATCCAGAGTAAACCACAACTCATAGAGCTGAGCCCAGAAGATGAACCCACAACTCTGGAAACATGAGGCTACAAAGATCCTCACTGAGCCACCAGAATGGCCACTACAGATATTATATACATATAAATCACAAAAACCTGCATATTTTCCCACATATACTTATTAAAGGTCAAAGTCACAGGTAACTTGACTTTAAACAGTAAATGTCCTGATGATTTAAAGCACAAACATTCAAAAGACTGTACACCTGAAAGAAAAAAAAAAAAATTCTCATTGATTTGCCTAAATGCTGAAACAAGTGAAGGCCAGCAAATCATTTTGAAGAAGACATCAAAATCAGTGACGTGCTCTGGCCCCATCTCTTTTTTGATGTGGCAATGAAAATTACAGCAGATTATCATCTTTACATCATTGGCTATCTGAATGGTTCCCAGTAAATGATGTGGGTTTTGCAGCTAACTAGCAGACATTTTGGGGTAGGCCTGTGTTCTAGAAGAGAGACAGTATTCACCCAGCGTGAGCTGGTACTGACCTTCTTTCAAAAAATATAGTTAATAGTCTTAAAGCAAAGTGTTGACTAACAAAGGCAAGTTCTGACCAGACCAGCTATGTTATATGGGTTGGAGACGGTGGCACTGACATAAACACAGGAGGCAGAGCTGGAGGTGGCAGAGTTAAAGATGTTAAGATTTGCATTGGGTGTGACGAGGATGGACAGG